>JAEIFT010000820.1:0-69071 GCA_018904225.1 Lordiphosa mommai
ATCATTGATATTAAAAATATGAAACAAAAAACTTTTTCATAGACTTTTTTAGTAAAACAATTTTCCGACCGATCGGTCCTATGGCAGCTGTATGCAATAGATAACAGATTTTCCACAAATTTTCAAAACTATGAAAGCATATAAAACTAATATATACCAAGATTGGGGACGCTACGACAAAAAACAAAAAGTTTTTTCTCACTAGAAGTAGTATTTTGACCGACCGTTTTTATGGGAGCTATATAATATAGTCATCCGATTTTGATGAATTTTTTCAGAATTGTGTGGAAGCATATAAAACTAATATATACCTCAATTGGTGACGCTACGATGAAAAACAAAAAAGTTTTTCTCACTAGAGCTAGTTTTTTGACCGATCGTTTCTATGGCAGCTATATGCTATAGTCATCCGTTTTTGATAAATTTTTTTTGTATTATGTAAAAACATATAAAACTAACATATACCGAGATTGGTGACTCTAAGATGAAAAACAAAAAAGGTTTTCTCACTAGAACTAGTTTTTTGACCGACCGTTTCTATGGCAGCTATATGCTATAGTGATCCGATTTTAAAACATTTTTTTTCAGAATTATGTGGAAACATATAAAACTAACATATACCAAGATTAGTGACGCTACTAAGGACAACAAAAAAGGTTTTCTCACTAGAACTAGTTTTTTGACCGACCGTTTCTATGGCAGCTATATGATATAGTCATCTGATCCGGCCGATTCCGACATATTAGTTGCGTGCAGTAAAAAGAAGATTCTGTACAAAATTTCAGCTCGATAGCTTTAAAACTGAGGGACTAGTTCGCGTAGAAACAGACAGACAGACAGACAGACAGACGGACAGACGGAAATGAACGCAGCTCGTCGTCCTGATCACGAATATATATAGTTTATAAGGCCGGAAATGATTATTTCTATGCGTTACAAACTTCTGGGAAAAATTAATATACACTTTTCAAGTGTATAAAAAAAAGTTTTATTTACCATTTTCAAAGTATATGCCTGTTCTCAGATGAAATAAAAATTTTGTGAGATATAAGGATTTTTATACTCTGTACCAAAGGTACAAAGAGTATATAATGCAAGAACGAAATCAAGCCAAATCTTTTAAAACTGTGGCTCCTCGACCTTATATTGAAATATTTTGGTAGACCTCAACGAAATAAGATAAAAGTATCAAGAAGTGACTCGCAAGTTTTGCTTAGGTTTCACAGAAATGAATGATGAAATTAAAAATGATCCAAATATATAATAATTGCATTTTTAGGGCATTTCCTCAAGTCAAATGGCTGTTATATGAGACGCTGTTGGTATACCTGCTTTATCTGGTTTTTGGTCGAAACTTTTTTTACCCGTTACTCGTAGAGTAAAAGGGGTATACTAAGTTCGTGCAAATGTATGTAACAGGCAGAAGGTCAATAGCCGAGTCGATATAGACATGTCCGTCTGTCCGTCTGTATGAACACCTAGATCTCAGAGACTATAAAGGCTAGAGCTACTATTTTCTCAGTGTAGACTTGTATTGTCTGCACGCAGATCAAGTTTGTTTAAAATTGTTGCCCCCTACCGCCCCCGCAATATGAAAAAACCTCATATCTCCCACAATTCTGAAAATAGATAGTTACAACCTTCTAGACATATATTTTAATCATCATTACTTATCGATCCGCCATACATCATTTCTCGATCAGATGAACGATAGTAGAGTTGCCACCCCCGCAATTTGGAAAAAAAAAACTCATATCTCCCACAATTTGGGCATGTTGTGATCTAATAAAATATTCTTAAGTAAACCTTACCCTGAGTAACGGGTATACCGAAGTCGAGCAGGGCAAACTTCAACTTACGCTCTCGTTTTTATTGAAAATGGGCTGGAAATACACGAAAACAATTTTTCCAGATTATTATTATCCAAAATTATTTATAAAGAATTTCCAAATTTTTTTAGCTAGAAGTTTTACATATATCGACACAGCTTTCATTATCCTACAGCGATTTCAAAACGTTATATACGAAATCACTGCCAATAAATAGGCATACAAATAAAACAAAGACACTTTATACCTACTTTATTCAGAATCGTATGGAAACATATAAAACAAATATATACTATGATTGGTGACGCTACGATGGAAATGGAAAAAGTTTTTCTCACAAAGACTTATTTTTCGACTAGAAACAGACAGACGGACAAACGGACGTCGTCGTCCTGATCAAGAATATATATAGTTTATGGGGTCGGAAAAGAATATTTCTATGCGTTACAAACTACCCCTATCCTATGGGGGCTGGCTATTGCGTTTTCTCGTTCTAAAATATTTTTTTCGAAACTATTTAAAGCTATCGAGCTAAAATTTTGCACAGCCTTCTCTTGACTGCACGCTACTAATATGTCAGAACCACCCGGATCGGATGACTATATCTTGTAGCTACCAGTACAACTTTTTTGTTATTAATGTTATCATTCTTAAACTTAGTAATTATGATAATAATATGATTTGAAGCATGCTTGGAAAATTTTGTCAAAATCGGATGACTATATCCTAAAGCTGCCATAGGACTAATCGGTCGGAAAATGGGTCTTAGTCAGAAAAACTTGTTGGTTTTCCATTGAAGCGTTCTTAAACTTGACAAATATCAATATTATATGTTTTTCTATCAAATTTGACTAAAATCGGATAACTGTAGCGTATAGTTGGTAAAGATAGAAAATGGGTCTTACAGAGAAAAATATTTTTACTCTCAATGATAGTGTTCTTAAACTCAGTAATTATGAATATTGTGCTTTTAAGCAGATTTTCAAATATTGGTCGGAATCGGGAGACAATATCCTATAGCTGAAGTAGAACCAATCGTTAAAAACCAAACATTAAAATAGTATTAATCACCTGATGCCCAGCAAAATCAATTTGCAAATTTAATCACCTCATTTGCTTGCCTCGATGCCACTAGATGCCTTGCTTTGTCCCATAGAAGATCTGTGTCTGCGACGTGGACAATTGGTTGAGCCACACAGCTCATCGTTGCCTAAAGGGAAGGACATGTCAACAGCGTATCGCACTCAGCTTCATTTCCTGTGCGTTATCTCACCGCCTGCCGATAGCTATCATTATGCAGGACATCATGGACAGCCCGATAGAGCGTTTTCTAGCTAAGCTGTGAAAGCTTCTGGCGTCTGACATAGCCATCCAGCAGTGCGTTGGACGCAGTTGCACCGTGATCACAATAACGGGGCACCACTTCATGCTGGCTCAGCAAAAACCGCCAAGCGTCATGAAAAGCAGCAACTGTCTATGGCCAAGGCTGTCCTGCTGGGGCTGCCATTTGCCATCGTTTCATGACAGCGGCAAACAAATAAAGCAGTCCCCTTGGGCAGGAGAGCTAATCGCACCGAGGAGCCCATCGAAAAGTATAAAACACCAACTGGGATTGCACTCATGATGTGAGCCAACTTGGTATCCAATTCGCTTAGATTGGCAGCTGAACGGCATTGCAGGCAGCCACCTCACACGCACACACATTGGGATGGAGTGCTCGTTTTGGCAATATGAAGGAATCATCTAGGCTGTGTTCATAGGACTGAACATTAACACAATGCATAGCGTGCTGTGCGGAATGGACCTAGTGGGGAGCATAGGCAGAGCAGCCACTAAACATCATTTAATCAGCCTGATGCATGATAAATCAGAAGCCAATCAGGAATAGGTGAAGTGCTGTCAGAGTCAAAGCATGTGTGCCAGACGATGCACAGTGGGTGCGCATTTGATAATGTTTTTAGCCAAAATTAAGCAGACAAATAATTTAGAATTTTAATTTGAAACTAAAGTTAATGTTAAAGCTTTTTTATGCTTTACAAACAAATAAATATCAACAAATAAAAATTTCAATCCCGCCCGTTCTTAACTGAGAGCTTTTGCCAAGAGTGCGAGAGTGAGGGAGAAGGGGGCTGCACATAAATTTTGTATGTATGTGTCAGTAAGGCATGAGCGCTTAGACTGCAAGTAACAGCTGCATAAATGAAACTAATTCTAGTTATAACAATAAATTGTGTTAAATAAATAAATTAAAGCAAATATTACATAATATTGAGTTTATACTGTGTTACAGATTCAATAACGTCTTTTATAAATATGTTATTAAACTAAGTATAGTAAAGCAATATTGTGTGATTAACTTAAATATAGCAAAAATTTTAATATAAAAAAAATATTTATTGAGTATATGGAATAGATTAAGGTGTCCATGTACAGTTTAGTGTTTTTTAGATATATACAGATATGTGTTTTAAAAGGTATGAAATTATAGTAACATAAACTTCTAAAATATAACAGCATGTAGACTCTGCTGTAAGATACGTACCGCTTCGGTTTCTTATAATTTATCTAACTGATTTATAATTTTTCCAAATACATATAAAATCTTAATCTAATTTTTAGAGATAGAACTGCAAACCCGAAATAAGTTAAAACCCGAAATAGAACCTTTAACCGAAATACTTATTTCGGTACGTACCGTTACCGGAACCGAAATTCTTTTCGGGATTAATCCCTGATTTCTATAGTATTCTAATGAGAAGTGTATAAGTAAATGAGAGAGTGTTGGGCAGGGTTGGGAGAAGGGGGTTGCTGAGGAGGTATGGAATAAATTTTTTCCGTTCCAATTTCAAGACCGGATGGTTCTTAAACGCAGAACGTCCGGTCTCAAAAAAGCGTTCTAAATTTAAGCCCGCCGTTCTCGGTTTACCCTACTATTGAGAACGAAAAACAAGGTTTTCGGTACATTTAGAATTGACTTTTTCCTGAGTGTAGATAAGTATCCTCTTTGTACGCCTCTTCTCCTTTATACTCTGCACCAGTATTGGTGAGTCAGCATGCTGACAGAGAAAAGTTGTCTCGGTGTTGAGCGCATTTAATCACCGAGCTTTAAAGCTCTCTATTTTCTGTCTGGGCATGCTGCGTCCGAAAAAGGTGGAATTGCAGAATTTGTATCTATTACAGGTGCCGCGGTCATTCATAGCTTTCATTTCATTGCTTACATCAAGGTGTATCTATTACTGGTGCGGCCAAGATGTATCTACTAGTTGTGGCGGTTAGTCAAAAGCTCAATTTTCACAGCTTACATATTGTCAGTTTGCTATTAATGCAAACGTTGTCTGTCTAACTCTTAAGCATTTAGCAAAAGCTTCGAGTTTAAAAATTTTATTGTTCGCCACACCTGTAATAGATACATCTTGGAATTTTACATTTAAAAACTTTCATTTCATACCTCGCATATTGTCAATGTGCAACTTACACTTGAACTTAAAGGTGCTTTCACGCTCGAATCCAGTCTTCGAGCATACGACTTACTCACACATTCATACAAAAAAATGTGTGTGCTTCTTAATTGACACTTGAAATTTTTTGAGTGCCTTTGACACTACGTACGGTCTCTCCTTGAATTTTCATTGTTTAATTACTTGATCTGTCTTTCTCTAGCGCATTAAGCAAACGCTCTGAACTTACAACTTTCAGTCACCGCCACACCAAGTATAATTTCACCTTGCGCTCTAGTAGAAGAGTTAGTGAAAAAAGGGTGAAGAATTTGAAAGCTCTCAGCCTGTTTTCAGTATGTATACAATTATTTTCTCAGTTGCCAGTGGCAGCGGCTCTGCTCCTATTGCCGACCCCTGGTTTATGTTATGGGTGCGAAAATGCTTCCTTTAAGTTTAAAAAATCATAAAAAAATAATATAAAAATATTAAACTAATACAATTTGAACATAGGTTTCTATAAAACCAAACTCTGCTTTCAATCACATTTTTTTTCAATTCCCCTGACAGTTTTCTATTGAACTGAGGGCACAGTGCCATTGGCAGGTCTATATTGTGCACGTTGGCACTCGGGCATCACACAAATTGGACTTAAATCAAAGCAAGGATTAATGCGTTAGTCGAACAGCCACCAGAGAGGGAGGAAAAGCTGCACACACACACACACACACACACACTAACACTCACCCAATGCAGGAAGTCGGCAAAAGCATGCATCACACAAGGACATGGCCAGTGGCGAGGAGGTAAAGACATGAGGCGTGACAGCGTATGCAACCGGATTGCCGGCCAACGAGACACTTCCGGTGTAGGAAGGCCACAGTATTGATGTAAATGAATGCCGTTACGTTTAAGCGATGCACAATGCCCAGTGCGCACGCCGGAAATTCTCCATCGACAATGACCAAATCGTAGGATGATACCTTCTCCTGCCCTAATAGACGCTGCGTGGCCGGATCGCTGAGCAAACTGTTGCATGCCCGTTGGACATTCGAGTAATAAACGTCAGTCAGTGTCAGCGTTGGAGGCCTCAGTTTACCTGAATGGGATATCGCACCAAATCCCAGTTTTGGTATGAATCGAATGAATCGTTTGCGGTTTCACTTCAGCCATTCAAACCATTCGCATGGAAATCGGCTTGAAAGCCATACACAAATGTAATCCTATAGCCACTGCCAGGGATCAGCTAGTGAAATATGTGGCTATGAATTTAATTGCCGCCTGACGGGTATACTTACCCGTACTGTCAGCGATTTGGCCAATGCCCAAAAGGGTATTTCGCTCTGGCAAGTCAATGGGGCAAAACGCGAAGCGAGTCGAGCGTTGATTTCAAATAAATAAAAATGTTAATTTTAAATTTCTGTCGTCCCTGGAAAATTACAGTTATTCGTTGTACGTGTTTAATTATTTTCAAATCACACGCAAAGCAAGGGCACAGTCACAGGCCGCATCCTGCCCGGCAGGACTTTAGCATATTCGTAGGCAAAACACGTACAGTTAGCCAGCTATTTTTACGCATTCAAAGTGAGCCCACAACTGTCCACTCAAAGTGTTATTTTCGTGGCAGGATTCTTAATTACATGGCCTATTTCATGTGGCCGGAATTTTAGTGTGTTTGCCCCAAAGTCAAATTATAAATAACAATTATAGTTTTCATTCAAACACACTCAGGCACACACACACACAGGCAGGCAGGCAGTTGACACAACTTTCAATGCATAATAAATAAACAAAATAATTTTCTGAACCAAACACACAGGATATTCGCTCATTTCATTTATATATGAAGGCAAAATACTAAACTGCCTTCAGCTATTTGTCCGGCATCGCTCGGATCCTAAGAATTGTGTTTACATGTTTCTCTCACAAAATTTAGATAATTTCTAATACCATTATGAGAAAGTTTATAACTAAGTTTTAAGCGGCAATCATTGTGACGAAAATAAAATTGGTGTCATCTGAGAATAGACCTTTAGTAATTAAAAATTAATTTTGTGACGTCCCAAAGATTTTAAAATATTTCTGACCTGCCTGGAGAAGCATTTCAATTCGGGTATCGCGGGAGTCTCTCTAATACAAACTATGGCAGGAAACGGCTCGAAATTTGGAATTATCATATGGTAGTTGACAGAAGCAGTGTTACATTTCAAGTTACTTCGTAAGTCCAACTAAATAGACAAAATTTGAATTTACTAACTTTTTGGACATCAATAAATCAAAATAACAAAGTCCAAATTGCAGCACAAAAAGTAATAACTAAATTATGCACATGTGTTTTAGCCTGACGAACTCGTCCTTTGCGCCTTTTAACAAAATCGAGCCACATTCCCTTATTTTCGTTATGCAAATTTTGAAATCAGTGACCGTATCCTGGGTTACTCAACCAACCCCCCAACATAAACATAATATTGTTCATATAACAAAAAAGTTGATTAATTTGTTACAATTCTTTGCATTTATTGTTTGTGTTTGACAACTTTTTGTAAAGTTTTCATAACATTTGCATTTTAATTGTCTCTGGCATATGTAAATTTACAAAAAAAAAAAAAATTTATAAAAGGCTGTATAAAAAAACAAATACTTTTACTGAACCAAGCCCAGAGAAGGCATTAATCAAAAATATATTTTAAAATGTTAAAAAGGAGACAAACAGAATTAGTAAAGGAATCCAGTGCTGCACTTTGGCTAATCAAAGCGATTTTTTAATTGTTAAGGAAGGCATGGATGGGATGAGAGCTCTAATAGCATGTTTTCACCACAAAAATCTTGCATAGATTCTTGAGAATTAAAGAATGTTTAAAATGACAAACATTTTGTCTGCAAATTATGTAACAATTCAACAAAAATAACAAATCCTTGAGGATTGTTAGCATTGTCAGTAGATGCATCAGATAACCAAGTGCAAAAAAAACCCAAAGTATTGGTAAGAGTAACTCTTAGATTGTTTCGAGATAAACAAATATCTTTTTAGATTCTTTCTCGTCGGAGTGTGACTCTACTACTCAATGCCTATTTTCAAATTTACCTTAAAAAAAATAGAAGGCGCTATCATTGATAACAACAAAGTTTTTCTCACTAGGACTAGTTGTTGGACCGATCGTTCCTTTGGCAGCTATATGTTTTTTTCTATTTTAATTTTCAGTTTTTCTAGAATTATGTGGAAGCATATAAAACTAATATATACCATAATTAGTGACTCTACGATGGAAAACAAAAAAGTTTTTCTCACTAGAACTAGTTTTTGACCGATCGATCCTATCGCAGCTATATGCTATAGTAATCCGATTTTGATCAATTTTTGCAAAATTATTTGGAATCATATAAAACTAATATATACCATAATTGGTGACTCTACGATGAAAAACAAAAAGTTTTTCTCACTAGAACTAGTTTTTTGACCGATCGTTCCTATGGCAGCTATATGCTATAGTCATCCGATTTTGATAAATTTTTCTAGAATTATGTGGAAGCATATAAAACTAATATATACCATAATTGGTGACTCTACGATGAAAAACAAAAAAGTTTTTCAGAACTAGTTTTTTGACCGATCGTTCCCATGGCAGCTATACGATATAGTCATCCGATTTTGATCAATTTTTTCAGAATTATGTAAAAGCATATAGAACTGATATATACCACGATTGGTGACGCTACGATGGAAAACAAAAAAGTTTTTCTCATTAGAACTAGTTTTTTGACCGATCGTTCCTATGGCAACTATTATGCTATAGTCATCCGATTTTGATCGATTTTTTCAGAATTATGTAAAAGCATATAAAACTAATATATACCATAATTGGTGACTCGCCGATGGAAAACAAAAAAGTTTTTCTCACTAGAACTAGTTTTTGACCGATCGATCCTATTGCAGCTATATGCTATAGTAATCCGATTTTGATAAATTTTTTCAGAATTATGTGGAAGCATATAAAACTAATATATACCATAATTGGTGACTCTACGTTGAAAAACAAAAAAGTTTTTCTCACTAGAACTAGTTTTTTGACCGATCGTTCCTATGGCAGCTATATGCTATAGTCATCCGATTTTGATAAATTTTTCTAGAATTATGTGGAAGCATATAAAACTAATATATACCATAATTGGTGACTCTACGATGAAAAACAAAAAAGTTTTTCAGAACTAGTTTTTTGACCGATCGTTCCTATGGCAGCTATACGATATAGTCATCCGATTTTGATCAATTTTTTCAGAATTATGTAAAAGCATATAGAACTGATATATACCACGATTGGTGACGCTACGATGGAAAACAAAAAGTTTTTCTCTCTAGAACTAGTTTTTGGACCGATCGTTCCTATGACAGCTATATGATATAGTCATCCGATCCGGCTGTTTCCGACAAATGTGCAGCCTATATGTATTTAAAGACTTTTTGC
Organism: Lordiphosa mommai; assembly: GCA_018904225.1. Lineage (NCBI taxonomy): Eukaryota > Metazoa > Arthropoda > Insecta > Diptera > Drosophilidae > Lordiphosa > Lordiphosa mommai. The sequence goes on from JAEIFT010000820.1 coordinate 9,727, forward strand.
AATATAGATTTAAAGCTGAAGTAGGAGACAGCATAGAAACAGACGGAAAGACAGAAATGGCTATATCGACTCAGCTCGTTAAGCTGATCAAGTATATATATACTATATGGGGTTGAAGATGCCTCCTTCTAAGCGTTACAAACATTTGCACAATTTTAATATGCCCTCTGCAAGGGTATAAAAATGTAATTTTAGCTATTTAATGTAGCATATTTCATCAGCCACCCTTTGACAACTTTAACATATGAGCTTTTGTCCTGCACTTATCTAATGGGAGCTTGGTGGACTCCCACCTGACCACAATGCAAATACAAAAGTTTGTATATAATTTGTTTTCATTTCCAATCAACAATTTATTTTCTCTTTCAGTTAACCAATTACACATTTGCGGTTCTGTGCAAATACATTTTGTTTTGCAAATATAAATACAAAAATTTGTCATTAAATGCCAAATTGTTGAACAAAATGTCCAGCTTTAACGCCTGGCAACCGTTTTAGGTCGACACTTAATCCCTGTTATGCAATGGCATCCAATTTTATGCTTTCTAACAAGCTTAAGATGACGTCAATCATCAGGCACTTGAGCTCATAAATCGTCAGCATTTGGAGGTCATTTGCCTTAAGATCCATGTGCATGCAATTGAAAATGGCTAACAGGATAACAGGTGGACGCCTTCATTGAATAATGATGATGATGAGCATTTCTCGTACACAATGTTTCCAAGAATCAATTGAATTATGACGCTACTTGAGAACTCCTCCTCCAGTCAGAGACAATTGAGCAGCAAATTGCGTGGCCCGAATCGGAATCACAGAAATGCCAGCGCCATTGTCTTTTGCTCCTACTCAGGCGCCGGTATTCAAGCATATTGAGCATCTGCCGGTATAGCCGTAAGCGCCTTAGCTTTGTGCTTCCTTCGTGTGTCGCTATTTGCATTCGACCTGCCGTACGCTTCAATGGCCATCTTTGTCCCCACTTGGAATCCTCTTTGCGCTTGAAGGAATTCAATTGCTTCCATATAGTAACTGCACATAAAAGGAACATATATACAGACTTTATGCGATTAGGAATATGCTTGATTGCATCTTTCGATAATAATGATGATGCTGAAAATGATAGTTTGCAATTAGAGCATTTAAAGATTACAGCCTTTAAGGGCCAACCACCTACCCGTCAACCTGATTAACAAAGTTTGCTGTATGCCAACTTAGCTGCAGTCAATTAAACTTGAAGTGGGGGAAAGAAAGAACTGCGCCCGCAAGCAAATAAAATGAAATCTAAATAAATAGCAAAAGTAACAGCTCAAAATGAAACTAATACAAAGGAGTGCACGCACGCCAGGGAATTGCCCGGAAAGCTGTTCTCCCCCTTTTCGGCTGCTCTCCATGTCATTGCACGCCTTATCCTTCAAGCAGAAGCAACATCAGAAGCAGCAACAGCAGCAGCTGCAAGCGCGTAACAAAATTAAATAGGAAACTAAAGAAAAATAGATGATTTTTCTGGCAAGGATATCGTGATGCTCTTACTCTAAGCAAGTATGAATGCTTTTAAAACTCTAGAATAGAAAGAAGAAAAAATGTATTAAATCTTATATTTCATTTTGAAAGTCCTTTTATCCCTTGTGTCTTGGTACCCAATCTGTAATCGTTCAGGATATATTTCTGAATGGCCTAAGACATTTAAAGGTATATAATAATTGGTGTAATGTTTATAACGCATACGTAAGTTGCTATTTAATTTTCTGGCCTAGGTCACTTCTAGCCATTTTAGGACCAATTGGCCTTTTCCCAAAAAAAGTTTGGACTTTTATCGATAAAAGCTCCATACAACTCTTTCATGTGTGACCACGTTTGATATCGATTAACGATTAATCAAAAACTTACCTCGGCAGAAAAATGGAATTAACTCGTGAAAATTTTCGTGCAATAATTTTTCACAACTTTCGACGTGGATTAACTTAAAACTTAAATCTTTGTATGGCGATGAAGCACCATCCTATAGCACTGTGAAAAATTGGTTTAATGAATTCAATCGCGAGCGACGCTCTCTCGAAGACGAAGGTCGTGAAGGTCTGGCAGTCGTTGTGCCAGAAAACATTGATGCCGTGCGTGAACTGATAATGCAAGATCGTCATGTGACATACCGTGAGATAGAGGCATCCTTGGGCATTTCTATCACCAGCATACATTCGATATTGCATGAACACCTGGGCGTAAAAAAGGTTTATTCATGTTGGATCCCGCACAATTTGACAATCGCTCCAAAAAAGGCTCGTGTGGATTGGTGCAAAGAAATTTTGAAAAATATAATCGCGGTGTTTCAAAAGACGTTTATAAGATCGTCACAGGTGACGAATCATGGATCTATGCTTATGAGCCCGAAACAAAACAGCTAGCGACCGTATGGGTCTTCTAAGGAAAGACGTTCGTGGAAGAAGCACTTCGAAGCAAATGGTCAACTGTTTCTTCGGTAAAACTGATCATGTGTCGACTGTTCCGCTTGAGCAACGTAGAACGGTCAATTCTGAGTGGTACACCACAATTTGTTCGCCTGAAGTCTTCGGAGAAATTCGAAAAACGAACAAGAGAAGACAGATCATTGTGCACCATGACAATGCGAGCTCTCACACATCAGCTCACACCAGCACCTTTTTGACCGCCCAAAACGTCGAATTGATGGGTCATCCGCCGTAAAGCCCTGACTTGGCACCCAATGACTTCTTTTTATTCCCGCACATCATCATTTTCGTCGCCAGAAGTTGCTGTTGAAGAGTTCAAAAACCATGTATTGGAGGTGTCTCAATCGGAGTGGAAAAAGTGCTTCGACAATTGGTTTGAGCGCATGCAAAAGTGTATAAATCTTGACGGAGAATTCTTTGAAAAACAATAAAACAATTTTTGATCATAAATATTCGCGATTTCATTATTAGGCCAGAAATATATATAGCAACCTACGTATTAACTGTGTAATTAAAAAAAGTTTTAATTAACTGTTATTAACGATAAAAAATAAGAGTTGTTTTTTGACCATTAGAGAGGAAAAAGGACAAGAACCCACATAATGTGGATTCCCTTTAACATCCTGCCTACCTTCTCCAAAATTTTCGAACTGCTCTTGCTGACTAGAGTCTATAATTCCAGCCCAAATCACATTTGTCATGCTAGCTGATCTCGTCAAATGCAAAACACTGTTCGACTGCTGGAATATTGTACCATTTGCCTTCCTAGCATAGTCATAGTACCCTAACTGCAAACGCTATCAAAATTGTACATAGATAAATGTGCGTGTATATGTATAGCACACATACTTATGCATGCGCTGGCTGCCAGGCTGCCTGACTGCCACTGGCTGGTTGCATCGAAGGTCCTTGCAAAGGCAAAGGGACATTGCACTGCTCATTGAACTATGGCTAAGTATGTAAGTAAGTTTTGCCGGGCGTCTTTGCCATCGCCTTGCGGGTTGTTGACTGAGCTGCTTGTCCGTTATGAAAATGACAAATGCGCTGCTGCTGCTGGAGCTGTTGCTGCCGCTGCTGTTGCTGTTGCTGTTGTGGCACTTATAATTAAAATATGCAAATGTGGCCCGCTATGTCAGCCACATGTAAATATTTATGCAGCCGTGCACATTTTATTGTGGGGCTGGCTGGCTAGCTGACTGGAGTTGCCACAATTTGCATGTAAACGCGCCATTTTTCTTGGCCCGTTTAATTATATTGTTTATTATCTTTCTTTTTGTTGTCCCCAGAACTTATGCAAATGGGAAAGTCGTGCTATCAATTTTTTGTGTCCTCAGAATTGTAATTGAGTTCGACCAACTGCTTTGCCGCTCCATTGATCACGCATACGCAGTGTATGGCATTAATCACGCAATTGAATTGAAGCCGCAGCATGTGGTCGCAATCAAATTAACCATTGCCAGTTGTAAATTAACTTTTCATATCAATTGCAATGAAATTAATTAGCATGAGCCACATTTTTGTGCTTTAAAGCCGGCGTTAAGGTCATTAAGCTGCACGCACAGGGGGCGCTGGCTGATCTTAAAACAACGCAACAAAAAAAAAATGGAAAACGTGGAAGCCGCAGAAAAACAAGGCAAAGACGCCAACACCTGGACCAACGTGAGGGCAACGGAACGTAAACGTAAATTACAATTAATTACATTTTAATGACGCTTGTTTAATTCAGCGTTTACAATTACATACACAATTATGGTGCAAAAGGACAGGGAGGGATGCACTTGGCTGGCTGCCATTTTTATGCACTTTCCGCCATTGACTTTAACAAATTTCACCTCGCTTTCGTTCGGTCTCCGTCCGGTTGCCATATTAATGACCAGAAAATATTTACGGCTCTCCCTTGAACGTTTTGAGCGTAATTAACTCGCCAGCGCCTTAATTAAAGTTCCTCACGAAACAATCAAATGGAATTTAAACAGCACAGAGAAATAAATGACAAACTGCAAAGCGAACGAAACATTTTCACTGAAATATAAGCACATTAATTCAGAGAAGCTGCGGGCCAACAAAAGAGAAAATCAGACAACAGGCAAATTAAGGTGCGAATCCATAAACACACAAGTGAGAAGCCATAAAAACGGCTGCGCCCGGAAAGTATGCCACGCCAATGGAGCGTATGCTCAATGCAGTGCGAAAGGGATGCACGAAATACACTGAGAAATTACATACGGGTCTTATGATTAGCCGATTTCATTTTCGAAGGAACTTAGGATGTATTAGCTGGATCTTGTACTTCTACTTCTATATATGACGGATTATATATGACTGACTGGCTGATTGGTAACCGTTAGAGATAGCAAGCTGCATTTTTTACTGTAGTTCCATCCTATTCTGAAAATGAGTACTAAGACGGGGTTTTGGAAAATTCCGCCGGGAAAAGGGGAAAAATCGCAGAAAACTGTTGTATGAAACTTTTTTGTTTATCATCCGATCAGCTCCAAACTAATTTCAAAAAAATCGAAATAAAAAATCATCAATGACTGCATATCAGTTTTCCGTAAAATTAACCCACTACTCCCCCATGGGTGTAAAATGGGTTTAGCGATTAGTTCCAAACTCATTTTTCAAGCTAATCATACCCAAATCCGTAGTAAGTTCCTTGTGGTCTACCTAACGCTTTCGACCCAATGAGAATAGGGTCGTTATTGGGATCAAAAGCGATTTGTAGAACACATAGGAGTGACTTTCATATTTTGAAAAATTCTTCCCCCAAAAATACGAAAATGGTTGGAAAACTTTTGTATGCAGATCTTTTATTTTTCATCCGGACAACTCAACTCCAAACTTATTTTCACATTTTGGAAAATACGGAAAATTTGCAAACAAAATTCTTGAAAATAAAATTTTTGTCGGCTCCGAATCTCTATCTGGACCCAATTTTCAAAAAAATTGTATTTAATTTTGTTGGAAATATTCACCCACACATATTTCAAGCTGCTCATACAAAAATATGAAACATATTACTTTGAAAATTTTGAAAACATTCCACGAAAGTCTGAAAATGGACGAAAAACTGATGTATGGTTTTTATCCGATCAGTTCCAAATTTATTTTTAAAGCTTTAAATAACAAAATATTACCAACGGGATTTTCAAAATTTTGAAAGTCCGGAAAACTAAAAGAAAAATATTGAAAAATTTGTTTCAAAATCATTTTCAAATCTACCCCTAAAGTCGGAAAATAGGCAGAAAATTTATGAATGAAACTCTCTTTATTTTCATTAAATAAGCCTTAATGTAGAGGGTAGCTCTTGAGCTCTACATAACCAAATGTTACCAACGGGATTTTCCAATTTTGAAAAACCCGGAAAATTGGCGGAAAATGGTTAGAAAAAATGTATTTTGTTATTCATGCTCATTTTTAAATACTTAGTTTTAGAGCTTAAATTAAGCACTTCTCACTGCACTATAGATGATGGACGCGTTCAGCAAAGACACTTGATCACTGATCAGCTTAATAGAACTACTCTTGTTAAATTGAAATTTCGAAAAGCTCCATATAAATATTATATTAAACACCAGAGGAAAATTAGGCTACGTAAATTACCAATAAATATATCATTGATCAGGGAGCAAGTTCTTTTGATGAACACGGCCCATACTCCATTTTTTTTTTTTTTTAAATAACATCTTTACAATTAACCCAAAGCTTTGGCTTTAGATCAGCGATGGGCAAACCCTGTGTTCCAAACTACAACTTGTCGCGCACCCAATTGTGTCGCTTCGAAAAGAATAACAAAAACAAAATGCATCCAATACTGGCACCACATTACAGAAGCAGATGGCAGCTAAAACAAAATAGAAGAATTGGGCTAACAGACGGCTGCTTAACTCGAGCCTCGCATATAAGAGATAATACTCTGTACTAGAGATGAGCGCGTGAGTGATTTTGTCTTGACGTAACGCACGATTCACGAAATGAAAATCTCTTGAAGCACGATTTACGCACACAATTTTTTGAGCGTTTTGATTCACGAATGATCACGCACGATATACCACCCCCGAATTCTATCATGGGTATCACACTGCACTTTTTGTATGGAGCAGCGAAATATGAGTTGTTAAACTCTGTACTAGAGGTGCGCGCGTGTACGATTTTTCCTTGACGTAACGCACGATTCCCGAAATTAAAATCTCTTGACGCACGATTCACGCACTCAATTTTTTGAGCGTCTTGAGTCCCGAGTCACTAATGATCACGCACGAACAACCAACCCCGAATTTTTTTTTTCATGGGTTTCAAGGCCACACTGCATCTTTCGCTCGGAGAAGCGATATAACGAAATCAAAAGCAAATCATAATGAGGAATAATATTATTCATCAAATATAATATTAACCATATTCGTGAATACTGCACGACTTATATTCACGAAGTTTAACTTTATCACGCACGGATCACGTAAACACACGCACGAAAGTCTGCGTTTTCTCACGATGACGTCTTAACAAGTCGTGACACACCGTGACTCGTTTAAAATCACGTCACATGCTCACCCTCTACTTGGTCCCAAAAAAACAAAGAGTATATTGAGTTTGTGCAAGTATATTTATTCTTGATCAGAATCAACAGCTATATTTTGGATATTTAAGTTAACAATCGAAAGACGTCAATCGTTTGAGTAAGGGTAGCCAATAGAGATGGGCGCATGTCAAATATTGTGAACACGACACGACTGTAACACGAATGGACACCACAAGTATGGTCAAAAATTTTGTAAACACGACACGTCTTTTTTTCTTACTCCCAGACTATATCCCTTTCAAGAGCGTATGAGAGAATATGAGAATTTATTGTAATGCCACATGCGACTGCTATATCTTGCGAAGACGTCGATTTTCTTGTTTTTTTGTTTATTTTGCAAAGTGCCAGGTGCGATAAGCTTCCCCAGCAAATTAAAAAGTTTTTCTCTCAGTGCCGAGACAAAGAGCAGAGCAGCAGCAATAAATACGCTTCAACTATTTGGCAGCAGGCGAAATTTAAAAGATGTTTTTGGAGGCCAAAGCGGCAGACATTAAATTGCAATTTATGCCAATGAGTTCTTAATGTACACCAACAGAACCAACAGCAGTGGCAGAGCATAGCAGCAGAGCAGAGCAACAACAGCAGCAGCAGCAGCACCACCAACAATTGCTCTTCTAATGGCCACCAACTTGGTTGTAATTTATTTGCAAATTATTATTAAAACTTTTGCCTCCGAGCCGGTTGCTGCCCTCAACCATAAATGATTCGCACTTAGTTTGCTGTCAGCCACAAAATACAGCCACAAAGTCGCGTCCATAAATCAAGGACTGGCTTTTTGTTTGGTATGTGGCCAAGTTAATACAGCGAGTGAGCGTGAGTTTGTATTAATTATTGGCAATTAGTTGGCTCTAGTTTAGCATGCATGTATGTATACGTATATGCTAAATGCTGATAGCCTGTCATCGTGCTTATTCAATTAAATAATCAGCACCAACTTCATTGCAAAATCACATTTATCAAGCCATTAGAGTTGAATAATCGCACACACAGACCAGGCACTCACATTAAAAGCAATCACCAATTGCTGATAACGAAATTTGCCTAGCATTATATAAGCAAGCAGTGCAACCAAGGAGGAAAGCTCAAGCACAGACCGAGTGCACTCGTGGGTCGCAGACAAGGAGCGGCTCAACCAAAAGGTGGCATAATAAAATGATGACAGCGAGAACGAGGAGGAAGCACGACAAAACCAATTGTTAGCCTGCGCATAATGCACGGCAGCAATCGCATTAAAAAATAGTTCAGAAATCAAAAGGATTATCAGACTTGAGAGACGGTCTAGCTGGCGTAGCACAATGGGATACGAATTGAAAGGACAGCGAAATATTCTAAGAATTTCAATTGCATTTGCTGTCATGTTTTAATATTGTATGAGAGATCTTAAAGTGCATCATCACTTGAAAAATATATGAAAATTATGGCAGCTTAAAATAAATGACATACATATATATGTATATATATTCCTGATCAGGACGACGAGCTAAGTCGATTGAGCTTTGTCCGTCCGTCCCTCTCTTTGTGTGTTTCTACGCAATCTAGATACTTAGTTTTATCTTCAGAAAAAAAATCGCTTTAATTTAACCCAGGAGGAAAAGGTTTCTTATCTCAAAAAAAGAAGACAGTTTTCATTAGCACTAGGAAGAAACGCTTATCTTATCTTCAGAAAGAAACGCCTTCTTATCCCACTGAAGAGACTTTTTGTTATCCCAAAAAGACACTTATTATAATTCCCTAAAAAATTTTCTTCCTGAAAAATCGCTTTCTTTCTTCTCAGAAGACACCCTATGTTTTTTTAGAGAAATAACTTTTTCTTATCCCCAGAATGAAACGCTTGCTTACCCTCAAGAAGGAACTACTTCTTCACACAGAGTGACCCATTTCTTCCCCAAGGGAGTTAAGAATGTGCTAAAGTAAAGATACCTACTGGAAGAATCACATTCTTATCTTCCACTATAAAAAAATGTTTGCTGGGATGCGTCGAACAGTGTAATCCCAGCCTTACCATTCATAGGTATATTTTCAGATTTCTACCTTTTAGCTTACCTAAGTACGAAAAATTAATGAGTACCTGTTCAATTACTGCCAACAGGAATGGAATCCGCAAAATTTTTCATTTTCCGTTTACCAAAAGTTGAATGGAGAACAATGCTGATAATTTCCTCAGTTTAAAGTGCATCATAACAACAAACCAAAAACGAGAGCGTAAGTTAAAGTCGGCCTTGCTCGACTTCGATATACCCCTTACTCAGGAAAGGATCAATTAAAAATCTTTTATTAACTCACAAAATGTTAAAATTAACATTAAATGTTAGTGTTAACATAAGCATTTTAAGTTAATACTAATATCAAATGTAAAGATTAACATCAAATGTTAGTGTGAACATAAACATGAACATTTTATGTTAATGTTAATATCAAATGTAAAGATTAACATTAATTTGGCTGACTGCACGCACAGTGACACAAAATATATGAAAAAATTAATTTCTGATCTTTCGGATATTTTTCAAATCGAACAGATTTAACATTTTTGATTTTAATAAAAAATAAACCGAAATTAGACATCGAGATGTTGATCTCTGAGTATAACACGGTTTTGCAAAATTTTGTGGATTTTATAAACAATTTCATAAATTGGGTAAATCAAAAAAAAAAAAATTTTTTTAAATTGATATCTCAGGCTCTGTTTATCGGACAAATTTCGGGTATATTGTCATGAATAGGATTTCGTTGTGGCTATTAAAATTATTATTAAAAAAATGTATTTTTTACTTAATAATATTACATAATTATTGCTAAAGTTTAAATATAATTTTCACCACGAATAAGGTTCTAAAAATATACAAATTACACTAGTTTACCAAAAAAAAAAAAAATACCCATTGAAGCTGTTAATTTTTTCTTATATACTTTGAAATGCTGAACTCAAAAATTTAATTCAAAATTTTTTGTATGGATAAGTTTTTGAGTTAGAATTTTTTTTTTCGTTTTTTCGGTAGGTACCCTTACATTTTAAAGACATATCTCGAGATAGAAACTTTAAATGTCGTCAAGCAAGGTATTAATCTAAAGGGTATGCAATTTTCAAAAATCTAGTTGAAGATCATTTTCCAATTCTACAAGAAAAAATATTTGAAAAAAATCGATTTTTTTCTCAATAACGTGCAAATTTTTGTTTTTTTAAAATCTGTTAAAGGTTGAAACTGATAAAAATAAATTGTTTTATTCTTTTGTTCTTCGGAATAGCACTTCTACGAAAAAAATAAGGTATTAGCAAAGAATATCATTGGATACATAAAAGAGCTGTGAGCAATTGAGTACAAGTACTAACAGTCAAATTTCATTGTTTTATGTATTTATTAGAAAATATTTTTATTTTTTCTTCGTTTTTGGCCTTGCTCTTTTTTTTTTTTTCTGTGATTTGGCTTCTATTGGAACTCTTACATTAAGCAAAAAAAATAAAAAAAATTTTTTTAATAAACACGTAAAATAGACAAAGTTGACCCCTAGTTGTTTCACACAATTGCTTACAACTTCGCTATTTATCCACAGATTTTCGTCATCTGAATAAAGAAAAACATTTTTTGATTTTTAGTTTCAACCATTTACAGATTTTAGAATATCAAATTTTTCACGTTTTTGAGAAAAAAACTTTTTTCTAAATATTTTTGCTTCTTACTTTTAAACTACTAAACCGATTGGAAAATGTTCTTTGACTAGATTATTGGGAATTGCATAACCTTTGATTAATCCCTTGCTTTACTTCACTAAAGTTTGCAACTCGAGATAAAAAGGTATGGGTACCTACCGAAAAACTAAAAAAAATTCGAACTCAAAAACGTATCCATACAAAATTTTTTGAAATTCATTTTTGAGTTCAGCATTCCAAAATACATCATTAAAAAATAATGGCTTCAATGGGTCTTTTCGCTGTAAACTATTTTATTGACTTTTATAGCTTCAAAGTTATTGATTTTTAAAGTTATAAATAATAAAAAAAAATTATTTTCACAAGGCAAACAAGGAGTGGCAAACGTTTGAAACAAAATTGATGTGCGTGTAATCTCTAGCTCTCATAGTGGCTGAGATCTAGGCGTCAATCCAGACGGATACAGGGCTAAATCGACTCGCCTGCTGATACTGATCAAGAATATATATACCTTATATACCCATCATACTCTACGAGTAGAGGATATAAAAACACCATTCACTGGCATTGTGCTGTGCCGCCGCACTATGATAAATGCGCCCGCACTCAAATGAAGCTGAAAAGTATGCTATGGTTTATAAGGCAAACCAACTACGATGTCGGGCCACCAACGCCATTCAATTGCTTCGTTTTCGGTCTCACTGTGCCTCCGGCAGCCATTGCCACAACGAATTAGCGCCGTAAATCGCATTTAAATCGTAAAATTCTTCCAGCCAACGAAGTCACTTTGCATAGCGCCCAAACGAAAGTCAGAGTCAACCCAAAAAACACAGAGAATTGCGAGGGGTTGGCACACTCTAAGATTTTGATCCTATCAACTAAATTGCATTTGGCAGTTTTGTGTAAAAACTTTGCCTTGGCTGCCATAATTTTTGTTCCAGGCAAAAAGACACACAAAAAAGAAAATCATAAAAAAACCAATGAATCAGACAATCAAAATGGAATATGAAAGCCAATGTCTAATGCATGCTTCATTTAACATAGAAAAAAACATAACTTAGACATCACGATATCAGAGATGGGTTTTATAATGAGGAGAATGAAACACTCTCTGTTGGCTCAGAAATCAATCTGTAAGTTGCCAAATTAAATCAAGCTGCCGCTCAGTTTTCATAACCGCCAAGGCAGCTCCATTAGAAGCTCCTCAAGCTACAGCCACCAAAAGTCCAATTTCTTGAAGACCCGCCAACAATTCTTACTTTTTGTTTTCTCATTTATTTGGTGAAGAAATTAATCAGTGTCTGTACTTCGATACGCGCACTAGGGGTGCAAAATCGTACGACAATTGTTTGTTTTAAAAAAATAAATATACATCAAATATACATGATATAAATTAGGGTTGATAACCGGTTTTGAACCGAACCGAACCAAACCGTACCAAACCGCTTATTTGTAATTATTTTAGTTTTTTCGAAAATGCTGAACCAAACCGAAAACCGCCTATGAAATGGTGGTTCGGTTAAGTCGAAAGTTTAATGCTGTAAAAGTGATGTGAAACAATATGGAATTGGAAGAGAAGACACAGGGAAGTCTCCTGCGTATGCCGCGATGTTTCACTGTGACTTTGTATGCTCGCGACTATGTATGTAACAGGCAGAAGGAAACATCCCTGACCCTATAAACTATATATATTTTTGATCAGCATCAACAGCCGAGTCGATATAGCCATGTCCGTCTGTCCGTATGAACGCTGAGATCTCAGAGATGGTAAGAGCTAGAGGTTTGAATTGTAGGGAACATATAATTCTTATACTTCCAGGCAGATCAAGTTTAGTTTTTTATTTTGCCACGCCCCCTGCCTCCCCCGCAAATTGAAAAAAACTAAATATCTTCCACAATTTTGGAGTTAGGTTGTTTTAACCTTCTAGACATATATTCTACTCATCATTACCTATCGAGCCCCCATACATCGTTTTCCGATCAGACGAACGATAGTAGAGTTGCCACCCCCACAACTTAAAAATCTCCTCAAAACTCCCAAAATTTTTGAGTTAGGTTGTTCTAACCTTCCAGAAATGTATTCTACTTATCATTACTTATCGAGCCCTTATACATCGTTTTCCGATCAGATGAACGATAGTAGAGTTGCCACCCCCACAATTTGAAAAACTCCTTAAAACTCCCTCAATTTTGGAGATAGTTTGTTTGAACCTTCTAGACATATATTCTACTTATCATTTCTTATCTACCCCTATACATTGTTTTTCGATCAGATGAACGAAAGTAGAGTTACCACCCCCACAACTTGAAAATTTCCTCAAAATTCCCAATATCTTAAAGTTAGGTTGTTCGAACTTTCTAGACATTTATTCTACTTATCATTACTTATCGAGCCCCCATACATCGTTTTCCAATCAGATGAACAAAAGCAGAGTTGCCACCCCCACAATTTAAAAAAATTCTCAAAACTCCCCTAATTTTAGAGATAGATTGTTCGAACCTTTTAGACATATATTCTTCGCATCAAAACACATTAAGCACTCATACATCCAATCAGATGAACAATAGCAGAGTTGCCACCCCCACAATTTGAACAAATCCTAAAAACTTCCACAATTTTAGAGTTAGATTGTTCGAACCTTTTAGACATATATTCTACTCATCAAAACTCATTAAGCACTCATACATCGTTTTCCAATCAGTATAACAAAAACAGAGTTGTCACCCCCACAATTTTATAAAATCTTCAAAACTCTCACAATTTTAGAGATAGATTGTTCAAACGTCCTAAACATATATTTTATTAATCAAAACTCATTAAGGTCTCATACATCGGTTTCCGATCAGATGAACAATAGCAGAGTTGCCACCTCCACCTTCAAACCATTTAGGCAAACATTTAAATCGTCATTTCATTTCGATCCACCATACACCATTTCCAGATCAGATGAACGATAGTCGAGTTATCAGCAAAACAAATAAATACGATGGGCATCACTGGCCGATATCGTTTTGGGCAGCACTTACACCTAAAAGTTTTCCTTTATGTACAATCTTTGGCAGGTACAGAGTATATTAAAGTCGGGCTTGACCGACTTTCTTACTTGATTAACATAACTTTTTATGCGCAATAAGGTGGAAAAATAAGTAATCTACATTTTTTGACTATTTGGACAAGCATATTAGTCAAAAACACAACCTAAACCCACCAGAGTTACGAAACTAAGAAGAGAAAAAAGAAAAGTCTTGTGCTTATGCGTTTAATACCCCAAATTGTATGTATCCTTTGCATCAACCCTTCTAAATAAGATTTAAAGTGTGTGCATTTCCCACATTCAATGAATTTTAATTTAATGCATTTTTTTTTCATTTAACAATTTGGCCCCATGACGCTGCTTCTGATAGGTTAAAGTTAGACCACATTTTGGCCCGTTCTGTAGCTCCCGCTGTGTGGCAACTCGTCTGCAGCAATTTTGCAATCGATTGCGCAATGTTCGCACTTCATACGATAACGTGGAAGTTTCGCAATTTGCGGCATTGGAAAGTTCGCCTTTATGCCTGACCCTAGCCAGTATACCTCAAGATTTCAATAATTTTTTTTTGGATTTTGCCAAGATTTATGCGGCAAAAGTCGCCAGGAGTTGAAGTGTGCTTGCGCATGTTTCGATAATTTGCGTGATTTTTGCATTTTACCCGGACCAGTGTGGAGTGTGGGGGCAGGGAAAAGTGCATGTGGAAGTGGTTGAGAAGCGTAAAGCGTCATTAAAACTTGCTGCCCCTACAAATTTGGGCCAGGCGATGCTGGCGTAACAGCAGTGTTAAATATTAAAAACATTTTATAATGATTTTGTATTTATTTCAGCTGGCAATTAAAAGCGGGTTGCCGCATAAAATATTTACTTGCAATTAGAGCGGCTGCCAAGCAACTCAAGTGCAGCTCAGCATGTTGGGCGGGGCGTGAGGGGGGGGTTGGTGAGTAGAAGTCAGCGTGACAGACACTAATTATGGATTTAGCAATTTGCGACTTTGCAGCTAACCGCAAGACATGGCAGTAAACTAGGCGGGATATACCACAGGACACACCTCAGTGTCATTTCGCGTTGCCATTTGGTGGTTTTTCGTGGGGGGTTTTGGGGGGGGGAGGGGAGAAGTTTTGGTCAGGTTTGAAAGTTTGCCTTCATCGGGTGGGTAAAGACACAGAGAGACACGTTGCAATTGCCAGCCATTAATAAGAAAGTTTTGGCAGTAGCCTGCTGGTAATAAGCAAATTGAGATGACAAACTTTATTGTTGATTTTATGAGCATACGTACACTTGCGCAAACACACACATATGTATATATGTGGAAATTGTGGATCAGGTCCCCCTCAAATGAGTTATTTAAGTAGCACTCGCGCCCCAGTTTAAAAGCGCTCGTAATTTGCCTTTGAACCATCAAAGTTTTCCATTTCTGTGGCTGCCATAGAATTAATAACCCTGCAAACATTTTGTCCTGTTTTTAAATCTGTAGCCAAAAGAGAGTTTGGGGATAGTTTTAGGGAAGAGTTTGGTATTTACAAAATCGAATTGCATAAGTGATATTATCTATCCGTAGAGCTTGCTTTAGCTCTAGCACGAATGGCATATTTCACGCAACACTAAGGGCCGTTTTCTCATGTTCATGTTTTTTAAAACTATGTGCTTTTTGAGAAAATCTATGTTGCCTACTTTTAGGCCGCCTTTAAAATCGCATCCGGGTCGTAGTAGACACAAACATAGACATTTAAAAGCGGCCTAAAAGTAGGCAACTCAATTTTATCCAAAAAGCACCTGGATTTGAAAAACAGGAACATGAGAATGCGGCCCTTAGTTTCTCCAAAAGGCTTGGCAAATCCACTTCGGTTTAAACTTAAAACTTTTTTAAGGTAAGTGTTTCTTCCGCCATTTTGAAATATTACAAAAATAAGAATATTGTAAAAAGGTTGAATCTCTGCTGTCTTTTAAATAAATAGAACAGTTTAATCAAAAAAACAAAAAAAACTTTTTTAATGTGAACACGATAAATTAATTCATGCAATGACCCAGACTATTATACTTTTATGCACATATAAAAAATCATGAATTTTGCCCTTCAAAGTTTGTATATTATTTTTTTAGCCTTAACTCATATTATTTTTGTATAACTTCTGATCCGACAATCTATCGAATGACAAGTGGATGCTGCCAAACTGACTTTAAATTATACGTAAATAATTGGAAAATAATGTTTGCACCCTTTGATGAGCAAAAAAACATGATTTTTTATAAATATAGGCGTAGTATATATAAAAGAGTTCAACCTGACTGTCTGACAAGGGTCACCAACTTTGCACAGCCCAAACCGTTAGGAGTATGAAGCTAAATTTTTACCAAAAGCTTCATCTTATTTTGAAAGTGAGGCTGGGTTTTGTAAAATTCTGCCGGCAAATGTGGAAAATTCACCGAAAACTGTTTTATGAAATTTTATTATATTTGATATATTTATATTTTTATATTTTTTATTATATTTTATTATATTTTATTATATTTTATTATTTTATTATATTTTATTATATATTTTATTATATTTTATTTTATTTTAAAAAAATCGAAAAAAAATTCTACAATGGGAGCGTTCAGCAGAGACACTTGATCACGAATCAGCATCATAAAACTTCTCTTATAATATAGCATACTTTTAGTATTTTTACTTTACTTTGTTAATTTAACATTTGGAATAGCTCCATGTAAATCTCATATCAAACACAAGAGTAAAAGTAGGCTATTAAAATAAATATAACATTGATCAGGGAGCAAATTCTTCTGCTGAACAAGGCCAATGACCGCATAGCCCCTACACCCCTCTTGGGTTAAAAACGGGTTGAATGGTCGAAGTTCATTCATTTTTCAAGCAAAACATACACAAATAGGTCTTTTACATTTTGAAAAAACCTATCGAAAAAAGGCCCGGAAAAGTGTTGTTGCTCAAAACTCATATGTTTATCATCGATTAGCTCCAATATTTTTGGCAAAGCTCTACATAACTATATATCAAGGCGAATTCACATTTTGGAAAATCCGGAAAATTGGCGAAAAATTCATGCGAAAATCAATTATTGTCAACAATTTAATTCTATGGAATTTCATAAAAATGGAGCACTGTTTGCGCGAAATTGCTTATTCTAAATTTTCCTGATCTCTTCAAACTCATACTCTAAAAATGTTAAACACGTTGCTTTTGGAAAATAACGCAAATTAATGCCCACACCCGCGTGGGAAATATTGCCAGTTATTTTTAAATTTTTACCCCATTTGCTTCAAAATCATACTGTATAATATTAAATACGTTGCTTTTTGAAAATAATCCACGACAGTCTCTTTCGCTTTTTATCAGATCACTTCCAAATTTATTTTAAATGCTTTACATTAGAGTTGGAAAACTATTTACTTTCGAGTTATAGTTCATTTTTTTTAACTTTAGTTCATATTATCAAAAAATTAACTATTGGTCAATAAGTGAATAATTCAAACACTGAGACCTAGTTCATTAGATCATTTGAATGAACAGTTCATTCGAACTAGTTCATAAAAATCGGCAGAACTCTATTCAACATATCAAAATGTTACCCACGGGGTTTTAAAATTTTGAACAATCCGGAAAATTAAGGAAAAATGGTTAAAAAAATTTTATTTTGTATTCATGTTCATGTTGAGAACTCATTTTCCGACTCGCAGGGTGATTTTCAAAATAGTAAGATAACGATAACGAAAGAACAACAAAAAAGTCGGATACATCAGTTTTCCGACAATTTTCCGACTTTGCAGGCGGATTTTGTATAATTGGAAAACCCGTTGCCTACAGTTGGTTCCTTATTGGGGTACGTTTTACAAGTGCGAGCCAAGCTAAGTCTGGATATCGAACTCATTCGAATTGCGTATGGATCATCGAAATGCTTGATGCCACACGTCTAAAATGTAACTTATATTTTACTGTACATTGCTTGAGTTTAGATTAAAACATTTGTACTCAACATTTAAAAAAATTTTTTTTTCACGTATTCTTAATTGCCGAACAAGTTTCTTTTACTATAGATTAGCAATTGAGTTTATCCCTTTAAACATTTGTACTAGGAAGATACATTTTCTTATCATTTAGAAAACACTTTTTCCTATACCGATAATAAAACTGTTTCTTATCCCTAAGCAGAGAGTTTCTTTATTCCCGAAAATAGACTTCGTTGCTTACTGCTAACTGAAAGAACCACATTCATATCTTCCGCGTTTAAACAAAATGTTTACTGGGTATGTATGTATTTGTGTGTGTGCTATTAAGGTTTTCCGCTAAGCAAAATGTGTAGCATACTTTTGAGCTGCGGAGCCCGCGCATGTATTTTACTTGGCTAAGTACGTGATTTGATTAGCGCTTACAAAAATTCCCCCGGCTTCCTTCCAACCATCCTCTGTCACTTATCGAGCATACACAGTCCTTGAACTACGCTTTTAAGTTTTTGTGTGAAAAATTGTACAAAATGTAAGTGAATATCGCCTGTTGATGCTGCAAATTATAGCCAACAATTTTTCAATTTTGCGTTTTCGTTTTTTCTTTTTTGTTATTTATTTTACTTTGACACTCGCCGCTGGGCGCATTGCACTGGAATGTCAACAGCTGAATACGTGAGCAAACATAGAAATGGCTGCCACTGACAAACTCACAGTACTGAGAGTCCTGGGCAGTAGCAAACGAGACATTAATGCTATTATGCGTGTGTGTGTGTGTGTGTTAGTGGGTGGCACTTGTGTGAAAGCAACTAATGAAAACGGAAATAAAAACCGCTTGAGGAATGCTGATGACTCTCCAAGGATGGTATTTAATATGCGTATGTGTGCGGTTGTGTATATATATATATATGTGTGTGTGTGAAAGGCTCTGCAGGCAGGACCAATGGGAGCAACTGCTGCCACTTGCCAACCCATTCTGCACGCGCACCCCAAGCACTTAGCATCAATTTGGTGGCTCGTCCATAAGACTGAACCAAGAGGCCGAGGGGCAGACAACTAAGTAAAAGCATAAGTAAGGCACATAAATCAAAAATTCAATGCCGCCAACATTGCCTTCACATTGCTCCAACGCCTGTCAGAATGGCACGCACAAATACTCAGTCAGCTTCCAAGCTGAAGCTGCTCCCTCCCCATCCCCGCTCGAGGGCGTAAAAATTCCTTAACAATGTGCAAGTCCAGCGCTTTGGAGTGCAATTACCCGACAAGTACACAGAGGAACCCAGTCCAAGTCCCCCCCACCCGGAACACAATCGAAAACTCAGCTAGCGTGAAATATTAAAGTTGAAACGGCATACCTTGGCAGGCAGAAGGCAAATCTACACGGTGCAAAAAGACGATGAATTTAATTTGATTTTCTTTAAAATTTTTACCTAGAATTTTAAAGTTGGGTGTGCAAATGATTTTTTTTCCAACTTTGAGTGGTAGTCGGAAGAAGCAATGTCTGGTCAATATAGCGGGTGAGGTAAGGCAAGGTTACTGATCCCGCCAGATGGTTGTCTTATACTTTTCTTGTCTTCCTTATCAAAATCCACCACTAACCGAATCCACCTGGTTAATTCTAACTAAGAATCATTCCTATAAGCTTTCAAGTGCGTTAAAATCTTCTTGCGAATTGTGTTTTGTTGGGTCATAGGTCGAAGTTAGCTTTGCGTTCTCGTTTTTAAATCAAATCAACGACTCCTTTTTATTAATAAAACAAATTGAAATGAAAATAGGCAACACTGCGTATGAGTAATTTAAAAAAATTCCAGCTCTAATCGCGCCTGTTAAAACACTTAACCTTCTGTTTTGTTCCACGATCACTCAAAAGTTGAATTTGTCCACACGAAAATTCTACTTAAACAAGTAAGAAAGTCGGTCAAGCCCTACTGTAATATACTCTGTACCTGTTTGTACGAAACTAATAACTTTAAAGTGTGAGGTTTTTTCAAAATCTGGGGGTGGCAACTCTTTCGACTATCGTTCATCTGGTTGAAAAACGATTGTATGGGGGCTCGATAAGTAATGATGAGTAGAATTACCCTGGCACATAACTCGTAAAATCCTATTAACATAATATATTATTATCACTTTAACATAAACGTATTCCATCTCAATTACATCGCTCCTCTCATAGTAAGGTCCAATTGGGAAATTACCAGTTAGTTCTTTTTTTTTCTCTCTTTCTTTATAAAATCGCTTGTTGTTGTTGGTTTTTATTTTCTTTTACGTATAGCTCTAACATCGTTCATCTGATCGAAAAACGATGTATGGCGGGTCGATTCAAAATAAGTATGTAGAATGTTCGAACTATATATCTTGAAAATTGTGGGAGTTATTTCGTTTTTTTAATTTGCGGGGAGGCAGGGGGTGTGGCAAAAATTAAAACTAAACTTGATCTGCCTGCAAGTATAAGAAATATATGTTCCATACACCTCAAACCTCTATCTCTTACCATCTCTGAGATCTCTTCGTTCATACGGACAGACGGACATGGCTATATCGACTCGGCTGTTGATGCTGATCAAGAATATATATACTTTATAGGGTCGGAGATGCCTCCTTCTGGCTGTTACATACTGCTGCATTTTGTTGCTATAATAAGTGATACCACTGTTCAACAGGGTAAGGAACATTTTTTAACTAATTAATGTTTGTCTACCAATCTTTGAACACGATTAGGCCAAAGTCATATCTTAGTTTCCGTTTTCAAGAAATTGCGGAAAAAGCATATTTCGATTTTTTGACCTATCGAATTTTTAGGCCACACTAACCATGTGTTGATGGGTTTATGGAGCCTATTTGTGTAAATATGTCAATGCAGCTGAGAAAAATCAAACACGCGGTAAGTGAGCCAAAGAGTCGAAAATGGCCGTAAGTCAAGTTTTCTATATTTATAGCGTTTGTCAAACTAAATCATCTGCTACCGTGGATTGGTCTAATATTTTGCAGCCACATTACCATATAGTTTAACATATGCACTAATTATGGCAATTTTCTGAATTTATGACAGGTACATTGGCAACGTTAGAGCCTTTTTTTAACCGAAAATCAACATTTCATTTTATGGAGGACAACTAGATTCCAGCCCAAAATTTTTATAGGAATTATCAAAAGGCTACTTGATATAACATTGGCTTAAGTAAATATTTATCCAAATGTACACTTATATCATTAATGGAATGCTTGGTTAAGTTTTGCTGATTGTGGAAGCATGACGGAAATATAAAAAAGTTAACAGTAATCAAGCTGTGAACGTATGTATATGGTGCTGCTTTTGGACATTTGCGCCAGAAATTCTCAAAATTATATGAAGCTAAAATAAATGAAGGTATTTTCGAAGGTCCTCAAATAAGAAATTTATTCAATGATGTTATAGATTTTAGAAGGAAAACAAAAAATATAAATTTATTTTAAATAAAAATCTATTTCAAAAATAAGAGAAGAAAAACGAGCATCGAAAAATAGGAGAAATGAAAATTATTCTGAGCTTATTTAATGTTATCATAATTTCAAAGTCAGGGTTGCAATATGTGCATGAAAATTCTCTTTTGCATTTCTATATAGATGTTATTGGGCCAAAAAGCTTTCATTTACTTTGAAACAAACAAAACAAACTTTGAATTATATATGCAGAACCCCAAAAGTCAAAAGAGGATTTTAGAACAAACAGCAGTGTCAGTCCAAGTTTGCAATACAGAGTAACAATGCATTTAAACTGTTCAAATCATTGTATGCTTATTTAAAATTGAAAAAAAAATTTTGGCATCATAAAAAAAAATGGAATTTTATTCCATGAATGTATTATACATTACAAAATTTACTACATTTGGATAAAAATTTACTTAACCAAAGTTATATCAAGTAGCCTTTTGATTATTCCTATAAAAATTTGGGGTTGGAATCTAGTTGTCCTCCCATAAAATTGAGTGTTAATTTTCGGTTAAAAAGGCTCTAACGTTGCCAAAGTACCTGTCATAAATTCAGAAAAATTGCCATAATTAGTGCATATGTTAAACTATATGGTAATGTGGCTGCAAAAAATATTAGACCGATCCACTGGCTTGTAGCAGATGATTTAGTTTGACAAAAACGCTATAAATATAGAAAAACTTGACTTCACAGGCCATTTTCCACTCTTTTGCTTCACTTTTACCGTGTTTGATTTTTCTCAGTTGCATTGACATATTTACTATCAAATAGGCTTCATAAACCCATCAACTTATGGTTAGTGTGGCCTCCAAAAATTCGAATAGGTCAAAAAATCGAAAATATGCTTTTTCCGCAATTTCTTGGAAACGGAAACTAAATAATAATTTGTGTCTTCAAACGTGTATTATTTGTGGGTAAAAATTTTATTTTAAAAAAATGTGGGGGACACCAAAGGTCTCATTTTGTAGAACTGTAATTTAATATACTAAAATAAGTTAGTTAATAAATTTTCTGGAAAAACACCCCCTCTTTACTTAAAAATAAATACTTAATAAATAGTTTCATTGCAGTGATCTAGAATCATGCCTATAGCACCTGGATTTTATATTCTTATGGACGCACGAGATAAATAATATAAAAAACTAATAAATATCTGGCTTTACCCCAGTCCCCAGGCCCAAAGAAATGCCTCGAGCTTCTCTTAATCTTTTGGCTTGTGTGTCTTTTAAGCAAAACGAAAATAAATCGAAATCAGTCTCGGAGCTGATTTTTTTAAATCTATTAGTATGACCTTAATTTCATTACTTTTTCTGAACAGCTGTTTGACGAAATCGAAATGGAAAAAAATCACTTCCTGGAATCCCTCTAATGTACTTGTAAAGTTTAGATTTCATTCTTAGTTAATACGCGAGATTTTGTGTTTTTTTGTGAATTTTGCTGATGGTTTATCTTGAAAACAGTCAAAGAAATATATATTTTTTTTATTTTTCCAATAATTTCATATTTTTTTCTATTTTATCGTTCATTTCACATAAAGAAAAAAATGTTTTAGAGTTTGAAAAAATTCAGTTTCTTAATGTAAAAAAAAAAACAGCCCTTTTTTTCATTTTGTAGACATTTAGTTGAAGACCACAGCCGCCCTCAATATTTTTTTCTTTATTCAATTATTATTTATAATCATTTGTAAAATTGAAAAAATAGATTTCTAGTTTATTTTAAATGACAATAAATTTTTGTCGCTTACGTTAATAAATTTTGAGTTTATTATAAGATGCAAGGACTTAAAAATGCATATATTTGACAGACTTCCTTAGAACAAAAAGAGCTGCTTAATTCGCAGTAAAAATATTTTTTAAATAATTCCAAATTTTAAAGTATTTAAGTTTTGGAGAAGCTCAGAGATTTTATGAGAATTTGCATTGGTATAGAAGAATTTGGTGTTTTATCAGAGACTTTCTAAGATAGCGGAAATTTTAAAATGAAATTTTATGACATGTATTACTTAATTCAAAGGAAATGGAGAGAGGATCCGTGAATTATCCGAGGAGGCCCAAGAAGCTAAAATCAACGAACAAAATTTTAAGAAAAGGACTGAAAAAGAATTTGTGTAATACTTGAAAACAAATTTTTATTTAATATAGGACTCATTCTAGATGCCATAAAAATTTATTTCGGCACTATGTTTCATATAAATAAGATAGCTTTTCAAAAGCATTCCGCTTTCAGAGCTTTCCAAAGTGATTCTATTCATATGAAGTATAGTGCCGAAATAAATTTTTATGACATATGGAAAGAGGTCTTATGAACTTAATTTAATTTTTTTTATAGTATTATAAGCAATAAAGCAAAAATAAATAAAATATGTGTATTTAAGATTAAACAAAAAGTAAATGATTTGGTTTTTAATAAGTAATTCTTGTACTTTTTATGAAATCTTACTTTAGGAAGCTATATTAAAGCACCCTGTACTCTCAGCACCCTGTTTGAGCATTCATTTTAACCGTAGGCTTAAGGTATTCTTCCTAACATGCATTTTAGATTTTTAAAATATCTTCATTTATTCAGAAGTTAATGTTCAGTTAAAATAACACTAAGGACCATTTTCTAATGATCCCTTTTTGCAAATCCAGGTGCTTATTAAGAAAATATAAGTAGCCTATTTTTAGGCCGCGATTAAAATAATATGTGGGTCTTTGTAGACACAATCAATAATATTTCAAAAGCGTCCTAAAAGTAGGCAACATATATTTTCTCAATGAACACCTGGACTTACAAAAAGGAAACATTAGAAAATGGCCCTAAGCCTAATGCAAAAGTTATTATTATTATTTCATATTTATGTACTGAATGAAGAAAAATTATAAAACACAACGGTTTTAGCTTGCTTCAATTAATGTACAGTTAAGGTAAGTTATAAGTAAAAAAAATGAATTAATGAATGCCCGATTTGATATCTTTAACAGTTCTTCAGGAAAGCTACAGATCCAGTGTACGATGGATTAAAGCTGGGGTTCCTCAAGGGTGTGTGCTGAGCCCTTCTTTAAGTCTTATTCACCGCAGATATGCCGAGTAATTCTGATGACTGTTTGAAGAACCGTTTGATTTTATAGTTGCCATTTTTGCAGACGGCACTGCAGGAATATATGAAAGATGGAACGTCAGGGTAATCTCGACAAAGTCTAAATCTTTCATCTGGGCTGTTTTTCAATGGTTTCTGTGATTTCATTAACATTCATTTTATGTCGAATTTTGTAATTTAAGTACCAAATTTTTTACTGTGCTTAATACTTTAAGCTGCATACATTTATAATGACCAAGTCTTGGCCAGGACCAGTTACTCGCGCCATTCTTCGGCACCTGCGGAATGCGCTGCCTGGCATCTTGGTGAAAAATATTTCTAGATTCTCCTTGTTGTTGTCTTCCCCATAAAGTCATAGCCATAACTCTGCGAATATATATATATATATATGTGGCCAGACAGGTGTGTAATTTATTGATTATTCCGCTAGACCCGCACACACACACACCCATATCCATGCCCACACCCACTCACTTGTTTAGACATTTTGTCATCTTCAATTTGCGGCTGTCATGCCCTGAGAAATTGTAGGCAGAGCTAAGGAAAACGTTGACTGCATTTCCAAAAGTGGATTACAACCTGAAGGCACTTGTAATCGCTGTGTTAAGCCAAAGGCACAGGGATCTGGGGATGAAGTTGGCTGTTATTGAACTCTGGCAAAGATGCCTTTGGCATGGCTGGCATCTTCATTTATTTGCCATGGCTTAGGCAGGCGGCGTTTATTGAGTTTTAATTGGATAAGTTATAGAAGCTCATGTTGCATAAATTCCGCAAACGCCTTTGTTTTGACACTCACAGCTGCAGGAGCAGCAGCAGCGGCAGCCACTGTGCGGTCGTGCGTTTCTACCACAGGAACGTGCAGCTCATTGCCTGAACGACCATCAATAAAACTTCATTAAGAATCCTGTTTAATTAACGCTTAAGCATTTGTGAAAATCATTTTCATTATATAAATGTTGCCATTTTGATTTCCATGGCCAGAAAAAAAAAGGGAAACACAAAAGAAAACATTATCGTGGCTTGTCGCTGCTTTTATTGCCCCCCGACCTCCTAATCGAAATGGACCTTAGCCACGTTGTCCTTTTTTGCTGCACTAAGGCAGCATCATCAGTCATGCTACTTCATTATTATCGCTGACATTGCTCCTCCAACTGCTCCGGCTGCTCTCGTCTGTACTCTCTCCCAGTGTTGCCTGAATTTGAGAGCCAAATGTTGCTGGAAATGGCCAAAATTAATTGCTAAAGGTGTATACCCTGTATCAAAGGTATAAAGGATATTATCAACAGACGATTCGATATTTTTCTTAAAAACCGAGCCTTTGCCTCGGGAATGGAATTTTCCAACTACTTTCAAAGTTGCAGCATTCTCTCTCTAACCGTTTAGACTGTGCGTAGATGAGGACAAACTTTTTTTTATCTTTTAGATCAGAGAGCTTCAAAGCGTCGATTTGGGGGGATTAAGTTTTTATTTTATTTTTATGGTTTTTTCTTTGAATCTTCCTCAGTTAACGTTTTTGACATAGGACTTTATAATACCCTTTTTATACCCTTGCAGAGGGTATAATAAAATTGTCACGATGTTTGTAACGCATAGAAGGAAGCATCTCCGACCCCATAAAGTATATATATTCTTGATCAGCATGACGAGCTGAGTCGATATAGCCATGTCCGACTGTCAGTCTGTTTCTATGCTAACTCCTCCCTCAGTTTTAAAGCTATCTTGACCAAACTTTGCATAAAGTCTTCAAATACACATTGGCTGCACATTTATTGGAATCGGCCGGATCGGATGACTATATCATATAGCTGCCATATAAACGGTCGGTCCAAAAACTAGTTCTAGTGAGAAAAAATTTTTTGTTTCTCATCGAAACGCCACCAATCGTGGTATATATTAGTTTTATGTGCTTCCTCATAACTCTGGAAAAGTTTATCAAAATCGGATGACTATAGCATATAGCTGCCATATAAACGGTCGTTCCAAAAACTAGTTTTAGTGGGAAAAACTTTTTTGTTTTCCATCGTAGCGTCACCAATCGTGGTATATATTAGTTTTATATGCTTCCACACAATTCTGGAAAAGTTTATCAAAATCGGATGACTATAGCATATAGCTGCCATATATACGGTCGGTCCAAAAACTAGTTCTAGTGAGAAAAACTTTTTTGTTTTCCTTAGTAGCATCACCAATCGTGGTATATATGAGTTTTATATACTTTCACACAATTCCGGAAAAATTTATCAAAATCGGATGACTATAGCGTATAGCTGCCATATAAACGGTCGGTCCAAAAACTAGTTTTAGTGAAAAAAAATTTTTTGTTTTCCATCGTAGCGTCACCAATCGGGCTAGATATTAGCTTTATATGCTTCCACATAATTCTGGAAAAGTTTATCAAAATCGGATGACTATAGCATATAGCTGCCATATAAACGGTCGGTCCAAAAACTAGTTCTAGTTGGTTTTCATCGTAGCGCCACCAATCGTGGTATATATTAGTTTGATATGCTTCCACACAATTCTGGGAAAATTTATCACAATCAGATGACTATATCCTATAGCCTCCATATAAACAGTCGTTCCAAAAGCTAGTTCTAGTAAGAAAAACTTTTCCTAATACGTCACAAATCTGTATAGTTATTCCCAATTTGGAAACATTATCAAAACTCGGATGACTATAGCTTACTCCAAAAACGTCTTCCAAAATTTTTTTACTTTCTTAAAACACATCAACCCCTAATCGTTTTCATCAAAAGAAAATAAGAACACACCCAAAAAACGCTATTACTTTTAAAAAACTTTAAAGTTTTAGTTATCCATTGATAGCGTCTTTAAAAAATGTAAGCCTTCTATTTTTTATATATAAAACTAACCTAATGGTTTAAAAAGCGTTTAAAGTCTTTAGCTGCTTTCTCGTCGTTTGTCTTGATGTTCTATAGCAAATAATGCTACAGTTAATTTTTACTTTCTTAATAGCTTGATTTGGCCACAAAATAGCTACAATGGCAGCACAGCTCTCTCCCACTCTCACTCTCTCTCTCTCTTGTCGCTTATAATTCATTTCTATTGTGTCATGCCTGAAAGTCCTTTTTGATCCAGCAGACTTATTTGTCTTGAGGAAACTCGCAGTAAAATTGCTTTTCCTACTACGCGCTCACTTCCTGTTGCCCAGCTTCTGCTTGTTGCGCACTGACTCAACTTTTACCATTGTTTTGCTGCCGCTGCCGCTGCTGCTGCTGCCTTTTGTCCCAGGATCGGTGTTAATAGACGCCTTGTGCGTGGTCCTGGTCGGCAACAAGCTCTTCATTTGTCGCTTTGTGCTTATTGTCATTGCGCCCGGCTTCATTTTCTTGTGATTAATGTCGTCATTAACTGCAATTAACTTTTTTTTTTGCTTCTTTTTTTTTTTAGTTGCCCGCCGCGACAAATCTTTTGCCGTTTTTTGCCCGAACTTTGGTCGCCCACTTGACTGGCATGTTGAGCCATGTCAATTTGTGATTCTGTATTTTCTGTGTTCACGCTCATCCTTCGATGGTCGCCATCAGTCATGTGTGTCCGTGCAGCAAAGTCAGCGACAACTAAATAGTTTTTGCCCTAATTATTTGTCAAGCAGTTGGATAATGGCCTGGGCCGAGCTGCTGCCACAAATCTCCCAAATCACACAGACAAAGTTGACCAAAAAAAGATACACACCATGAAATGGGTATATCAATCTGTGCGAAACGTATTAGGAAAGTGATTAGTCGTTAAGTATAAGTATAATATATCATAAGAGTTTCAAATGTTGAGGAAACTAAAAATAGTTTGAATGGTTTTGATTCTATTTTAGTTATTTAATATAATAATAAATATCTGGTATCGCTCGGGTCCTTAAAATAATTTTAAATATTTTTCTTTACATAATTTTAAAATATTTTTGATTGGAAAGGGAAAATCCGAATAATTTGAAGGGTTCGTAAAATAACACACATTTTTCTTTAAACGCAAGATATTAACACAAAGTAAAATATACAATCTGTAAAAAATAATTATTTTCAGATGAAAATAAAAAATGTGTTTTTTTACATATGGAAAAATTATGTTACAAAGCATTTTTGACATGACTTCTTACAGGTGAATCCCAGCCCAAATTAAGAACATTTTTGCTGTTACTAACACTATGTAACATTTTTACATGTCGAAATTAATGTTCTTTACTAGTTGTAAAAATGGCTAGCCAAAATAGTAAGAACATGCCTGTAAATAACAATAGTGTCAAAATGCTATGTACAGTGTTATTTACATGAAAAAAAATTTTTTCATTTGTAAACTATTTTAAATTAAATTTAATTTTATTTTCATGTCTGAAAAGATTTATTTTTAATACATTGAAAGATGTTATTTATCATGAGGCGTGAAAATAATTTTTGTTGATTTTACGAACCCTGATTTAAACACAAATCTGTTCTTTAACATCCCAATTGGTTCTATCACTTAGCTTATGCAGAGATGGTAATTTTCTGACCTACAGTTATAACTTCTTGCTCTTTGCTTGATTCATGGCCTTTGGATCTGTGTAGACTAATTTAATTCAATGCAGAAAGGTCCTTTCATTAACAAATTGGGAATAGCTTAATGGGCTTAAACAAAGAAAAAAATTTACCTACTCTTATTTACTACCCTGCGCAATCACTTCTGCCCTGACAAATCCATATGTGGAGGCACCCAGTAGAGCGGATAACTCACAGCTTAATATGAGATGCCTGCGCCCGAAAATATGAAAGTAGGGGCACTCCCCATTCATATGTATGGTGACAGTCAACGAACTGTTACGACTCATGGAATCGAGAGGACATTCGGTGATTGCATAAGCGGATGACGGTGTCAATATCATACGAGATAAATTCCTCCTTGAATTTCTCTGCTATCTGATGCTGGATGCACTTTCAACGCTTTTAGAGTGGACGACAATAATTGGACTTGACTTTTCCCGCGTAAGTATAAAATACCGAATTTAATACCACCCCAAAATAAATAACACACAACTGGGAAAACCTTTTCGGCGGCATTTAACATAATGCTATACCTTATGCCTCTAGATCTTATGGGTAGAGAAATCGCCAGTAATTCCGCTCTTAGGCTAAGAGAAAACGGTATCTGATCTATAATTCGTCATCAAGTGGGGATACCGCCTGAGCTTGACTATTACACACCAACTACAACGTTTACCACATTATATGAAGTCATCATTCCAAGTTGTCTGGATTGGATCTCAAAGCCTCATCGCAAACCAAATGCTATCAAAATCAACACGGATGGATTCAAACTGGATGGTCGATGTTAAAACTTTATTTCGACTTCCTGACCGATTTTTTTCCGATTCGATTTTTTTGGCATAAAGTTTAATTACAAAAGACGAAAAGTTTAATTACCAAAGACGACTTACAAAGATTCGTTCAAATTTCGTTAAAAGTGCAACTACCATATAAACGATCTGACCGATTTTCACAAACTTTGTTGATTTTGAAACTATTGAACTGGAATTCAGTTTGTGCACGTATTTTAAGCTCCCAAGAGGTCCAAACAAATTTGGCTCAATTTGGACCATTATTTTATATAGCTGCCATATAAACGATATGACCGATTTTCAATAACTTTGTTGTTTTTGAAAATATCGAACTTAAATTCAGTTTGTACACGTAATTTAAGCTCCCAAGGAGTCCTACCAAATTTAGTTCAAATTTCAACACTATTTCTTATAGCTGCCATATAAACAATCTAGTCGGTTTTCACCTACTTTGTTGTTTTTAAACTATTAAACTGAAATTTAGTTTGTACGCGTATTTAAAGCTCCTTAGGCTACCATATAAACGATCTGTCCGTTTTTTACTAATTTTGTTGTTTTTAAACTCTTGAACTTCAGTTTGTATACGTATTTTAAAATGTCCAACCAAATTTAGTTCAATTTGGACTATTATTTTATATAGCTTCCATATAACCTACATAATAATAATTTTTTTTTTATATGGTAATTCTTAATTTTTTTGTATTTGCTCATCTTTTTTTATAGATGAACTTACTCCACGTATTTTTAAAACATATAATCGGAAACAGCTTATTTTTTCAAGCAATTCAATTCGTGATTTCACGAGTTTTAGAAAATTTTTAAAATAAAACCAATGAGACTATCATTTAGAGGACACTTTTATAAGCTATATTGAGTTAACAGTTCCGACAATACACAACAATCCACCAAACTTTTGCTCCACGAAACAGAATTACTTTGAGGTTAAATTAGCCTAAAACAACACACAACAAAAACACATAAAACAAATGGACAAAGCACACATATACAACAAACTCGAATGAAATTGTATTAAACATACATACATACCTTGGACATTATTTTCCATATTCTTCTTTAATTGTTTAAATCAATTTTCGTTTATTTTCAAGCCAATAAACTTGTACAAAATTTTGACACAACAAATGTCACGTGCTCAGTAAAATTAAAGGCAGACTTTCAGGGCTTCGCAAAACGTTTTCGATTTGTAGACCCCCGCGGTATACTTTCTTAGAAATTTTTTCCACAAACCGCAATAGTTTTTTTTTACTTTCTGCCCCTAAAATCGACTCTGGGACCATTGTGCAATAGTACAAAAAAAAATAAAAAAATGCTAATCTCTATTTAGTTAAGAGTCCCGAAAGTTTTTAAAGTTTTTATACAAATGAACAAAAATACTGTCGAGTTTTAATTTTCATGAGTCATTTTACGGACTATGCCCGTCCTTTTTTTGTTTTTTTGAACAGAGTATACAAATGTTCGCTGCTAAGTACAAAATAAAAGCGTTACGTGTGTGTGCTGACGTGCATTTGGCAAAGTCATAAACTCTTAGCCAAGCTCAGGCCCAGCACTCCCGCTGTGAGCTGAGGGGACACACTGGAACTGAATGTAAGTATTTACAACGTGGACGCACGCGTGCTCTAGTTGCAGGCACAACTTGCGCCCAGAATTATGCTACAAATTTTATAATTTCACACCTAAAGCCGTCGCGTCGCTAAGCCAGCATCCAAAAACGGAAATGGCTCATAAAACAAACGGCAAACGGCATTGAGAAGTTTTACGTTTTGCTTTTGTTGTTTTTGTGTTTTAACGTGTGGCATTTTTTTTTTTTGGGCATGTTTTTTTAGTGCCTCTCCACACACAGTCACACACACACATCTACTCGTACGCCCACCCAGCTGGGACTGGGCTTGCATTTTTGTGTTTTAACTTTCTTACAATAAAGTGATGTTATCTTGTGCTCCCCAGCTACTTTGCGGCTTAGGCAACTGAAGGCGGAGCCGGCGACAGGATCTACGGGAAATTACTCTGTGCTTTATCGTGCATATAAATCTATTTGCTCAGGTGTTTTTAGCCGCTAATATGTTTGTGATGACTTTATTTTGCGTTTACCTTCTTTTGCTTTGTTGGCTTTTCTTTGCTTTCAGCTTGTTTTTCGGTGTAGGTAAGAGGGGGGGGGGATGGACGGTGTCTGTAGGCGCCAGCTTAAGCTAGAAAAGTTGTAAAAAGGTTTCGGCGCCCAACCAGATGCGCTGCAGGCTAAGACCAAAACCCCACCACCACCTAGAACATGGCCACTTTAATAATTCAGTGACAGTGCCAATGCGGCGTATGCGCAATTTGCTTAAATACGTGACGTCCGAAGGCAAATTAAGAGCCCAAAAATGTTAAGATAAATGTTTAAAACACTTACACGCCAGCTGGCTGCAAACTAGTCTACCTTACCGTACAAACACACTCCTGGTCACTTGAATAGGAAGAAAAGAGGAAAGTCAAAGCATTAAGCAAGTTAAGTCAACAGACAGAGCAAATAGATAAATAATGAAATGAAAAGTTGAAAGCATTAAAAATGAACTATAGTTCTATTGTTTTGAGGAGATACTTTATCTCCCTTTGACATAAACAATTAGTTAGAGTTTGCGTGCGTTTAAACAAATTAATAGGTAATAGAGTGGGCTTAGGTTAAATTTAGTGTGTTTGATTTTAATGTGTTTTGTATTTAACGATAATACTGTTGTTGCGTAGTATTTTGTATAAAGATGTATTGTTCACAATTTTGGGAATTATTTTACAATGTTTTTGAAGATATGTTGCGTTGACATGCGTGCGATCTATGATAAGACAATCGACGGACTGAAAAAGCTTGCATGCAAGCTTTGAATATTGCTTGTCTGCAAGCATAATGACAGTGATGAGCAATACGTTGGTTGCTATTTAAGTTTCTGGCCTAGGTCACTTCTAGCCATTTTAGGACCAATTGGCCTTTTCCCAAAAAAAAGTTTGCACTTTTTTCGATAAAAGCTCCATACAACTCTTTCATGTGTGACCACATTTGATATCGATTAACGATTAATCAAAAACTTACCTCGGCAGAAAAATGGAATTAACTCGTGAAAATTTTCGAGCAATCATTTTTCACAACTTTCGACGTGGATTATCACGACAAGAGTGCAACGATGAACTTAAATCTTTGTATGGCGATGAAGCACCATCCTATAGCACTGTGAAAAAATGGTTTAATGAATTCAATCGTGAAGGTCGTCCAAAAACAGTCGTTGTGTCAGAAAACATTGATGCCGTGCGTGAACTGATAATGCAAGATCGTCATGTGACATACCGTGAGTTAGAGGCATCCTTGGGTATTTCTTCCACCAGCATACATTCGATATTGCATGAACAACTGGGCGTAAAAAAGGTTTGTTCTCGTTGGCTCGTGTGGATTGGTGCAAAGAAATTTTGAAAAAATATCGCGGTGTTTCAAAAGACGTTTATAAGATCGTCACAGGTGACGAATCATGGATCTAGCTTTAAGTCTTCACCTTAATCCAGCAAAACCCTCTCCCCCCCCTTCTCTTACAAACCCTTAGTACATAAATAATAATATTACTTAATTCTAGGACATATCATGCCTTAAAAATTAGGTATTTGTACCTAAATTTTTAGACTTAAAATAACCTAAGCTTTTGGGTAAGTTTTACTTAATCCAGGAAATATAGTACCTAAAAAATGGATTATATTACCTCAATTCTAGACTATCTGCCTTAAATTTTTTAGGTAATTTTACCCAAATTTAGCCCGTAAAGTGCCAAAACGTTTTAGGTTGGAATTACCCAATTTTAGGATCCCATGACCTTGGCGCCTTTTTTATGTAATTTTTCCTAAATTTTTAGGCAATTTTTTTACTTTTTAGGCAATTTTTTTGAGTGTATGAGCCGAAACAAAACAGCAATCGACCGTGTGGGTCTTAAAAAACGAGCCAAATCCAACGAACGTCGTTCGTGGAAGAAGCACTTCGAAGCAAATGGTCGCCTGTTTCTTCGGTAAATCTGGTCATGTGGCGACTTCTCCGCTTGAGCAACGTAGGACGGTCAATTCTGAGTGGTACACCACAATTTGTTTGCCTGAAGTCTTCGGACTAATTCGAAAAACGAACAAAAGAAGACAGATCATGTGTACCATGACAATGCGAGCTCTCACACATCAGCTCACACCAGCGCCTTTTTGACCGCCCAAAACGTCGAATTGATGGGTCATCCGCCGTACAGCCCTGACTTGGCACCCAATGACTTCTTTTTATTCCCGCACATCAAGGGAAAAATGCGTAGTCAACGATTTTCGTCGCCAGAAGATGCTGTTGAAGAGTTCAAAAACCATGTTTTGGAGGTGTCTCAATCGGAGTGGAAAAAGTGCCTCGACAATTGGTTTGAGCGCATGCAAAAGTGTATAAATCTTGCTGATTTGCAATCCAAACTACTGAAAATACTTGCAGTCTGACTAAGTTGTTTATTTGTGGATCTCTGGAGCAAGGTGTATTTATTTCAGGTGCGTCAGTCACTTAAAAGCTTTGATTTCATAGCTTACATATTGTCAGTTTGCTATTCCTGGAAACGTTGTCTTCTCTCTCTCTCTCTTGCGCATTGAGGGAAAAGCTTCGAGTTTACAAATTTTATTCTTCGCCACACCTGAAATAGATACATCTCTACATAACCAAACTACGCAAAAACTTTTCAACTGTGACAACCACTTTGAGGAGTCGATAAAAGAGCCAGGTCCCCTACGGGCAAGTTTGCCAGACAACCCAGATCTTCGTAGAATGGTTTACCCAGGTACTGGGTTCGTTTTCTATGAAGTGCAGTTGATAACTTAGAGCGGACGCCTCACTATGAAAGATTACTCCATTATCTTAGCAACACGCCTGGCCATACAAAAAGTTTCACTGCAGCATGAAGCTGTTGTTGCTTTAAATTATTGAATTGATAGCCTGTGAGCCTCTTCTTGCTGGTCATATAAAACAGAACTCTCGTGGAAACAGTTTGGAGTTGAACAACAGAAACCAAACAGAGAGACTTGGAAACAAACAACGACAACCTAATAAGAGCAAATTTCCGCCTGTTTTTGTTGTTGTAAGTACTAATCCCAGCTTGGTTACTTATTTTCAATACACTTTCGAACGATATGCTGAACTTCAAAGATGAATTCGCCTGCACGTCTATTCAAGCGACGGTGGGTGTACGGACAAACATATGTGTAAAATGTGAACCTAAAA
Organism: Lordiphosa mommai; assembly: GCA_018904225.1. Classification (NCBI taxonomy): domain Eukaryota; kingdom Metazoa; phylum Arthropoda; class Insecta; order Diptera; family Drosophilidae; genus Lordiphosa; species Lordiphosa mommai. Next base: position 44,548 of record JAEIFT010000820.1, read on the forward strand.
GCCAAAAATTGCTAGGAGCAAGCTTTTAAGCCTTTTTTTAATGCGCCTTACCAACAACTAGACAAGGTACAAGGACACTCACACACTTCCGCACACACACACGCACACACAACAAATGTTGTCGTCGCGACCACACAACATTTGCTCAAGGGATTAACTGTAAAGATCTTAATGCCTCTATTTCGACGGTCTTAAGTAAACTTCCAAGCTGGAGCAGGAGCAGGAGCTGGAGCTGGAGCTGGGGGGCATCCAATGTGTGACAAGTCAAGCAGCCCCTGTTTGGTTTTTGGCTTTTTATTTGTATTTGTCTTTGGGCTTGTGTTTGTTTTGCCCACTAGCCGCACTTGGCCATATCTCTGGCTCTCCGGCTCAGCCTCAAGCAGCACTTCCGTGTGTGCTTTGTTTGTACCACTCAGGGGCCACATATGCACATTGTCATGGCCAAGTAGCACTAATATTATTTACATTTCGTTAGGTTTTTCCCTTTCCCCACATACCTACCACCCAGCGGCAACAATTCCTGCAAATTAAGCACAAAACTTTGCCCACATTAAAATGGGTCAATTTTTTTGTTTGCCCCTCATCTTTCTTGTGCCGTTTTGTTAACAGTTTGAAACAGAAATTATGAAACGTTAAAATTGAAAAACCATACCATGAAACAAACAACCAGATGGCACCCAAAGTCCTTCCGTAGCCGTAGCCAACGGCGGGATAGCGAGGCGGGGGCTGTGTGTAATTGAAAAATATGAAGTATCGTGGCAATCTGATTAAAATTACATTTAAATAATAACAACAGCAGCAGCAGTAGCCAGCCAGGGACAACCGCAACCGCCCAGTTTGTGATGTACGTCAAGCACGAAACTTGCAATTACAATTTTTCTACAAGCAGGTTGAAAAAAAAAAACTTTGGAAAACTTTTCGATTGCTTTTCACCGGCATTGTTGGTATCGATGGCTAAGCGAGAGAGAGAAAAAATTAACGAAATATTAAAATTGGTTGTGCAATTGCATTTAAAGCAAGTATTTTAACGAGGCAACTCAATTTTAACCAGGAAAAACCATATCAATTTATAAAGGTAGAAGGTTCTGTTTAGGTTCTAGTTTACTTTTGGTATTTGGTTCCCGTATTTTTGCGACTTTGGTTTTTATTTTGGTATACCGCCATTTCCCTTTTTTAACGGGTATAATTAAAAAATACATTTAATCCGATGATATATAGAACCAGTAGCAACATACACAAGAGAATGTAGTTATCAAGAAGGAATATTAAACATAATAAACTTTTCCCCAGAAAACAAATGTCCTAATAATACTTGTGTAACTGAAGGAGCAAGAAAATCTTCTGATATCTGATGAAATGTTAAATACACTATTTTCAGATAACGTTACCGATCACAATTCAACCCTGCTGTTAGGTTAAACCCATTTGGTCCAATTATTAATTCGTTAATTCGTTTAGAATAAATTAATATTATTTAGAAATTATTGATTCAAAAAAGATGAAATGGTTATTTTTATTCAAAATTTCAGTATATACTATGTTACGGACTAAAACCATAAATTAATAAACTAATTGTTAGTTGTGTTGACATGGACGATGATCACTGCTCATCACTATTTTATAGTGATGCACAAGACCGATGTATCGGTATTGGGATGGCTTGGGGAGCGTGAGTGATCGTGAGTGGGTCTTATAAATTCGAAGACCGTAAATAAGTTCCCTACGTTTTGATTTTGTTAGTTCCTGGGATTCGGAAGTGGAGTTGAAGCCCAGGAAACAAAGATTACAAATCAGTCGCTCTAGAGGGCATTTGAAGTTCAAGTCGAACTTCAGAAAAGGCGTAGTAAAATTCAAATTAAAAAACTAAATAAATTATAGTTGCAAAATTGAGATTGAGATAAATCTTTTCTATATAAAGATTTCCCGGCTCGGTGAGGAAAATAAAGTGTGTGAAGCTGTAAAGTGGTTAATTATTGTCATTGCACAGGTGTAGTCGGTGATAATCCCATCAGAAGAGAGGGCAGCAGAGACGACCAATACCAGTCACCGAAGGAAGGATTGGCCACCACCTCCAGGTGGCCCAGGTTTTTATACCCTATTTTTTTTTTATACAAAACAAAAAAAAAAGAAATTAATAGTGGACAAAGGCGTTATATGCTGCTCAGGCTGCTAAGACAAACACCACACACAAATACACACAGTTCTCCCTACAATTTAAAATTAAACACATATCGAGCAATAGACCAGCAAACACAAAAAAAAATAAAAAGCAGTGAGGTTTAATTGTTAATTTATTTTATAGTTTTAAGTATTTATTTAATTGTTTATTTATTATTTATTTAATTTGTCTTATATTCGTCCCTGTGGTACCCGGGTTAGGTGAAAGTTTGAAATGTGGTTAAGTGTAAAAAAATATCTATATATAGGAAATTATGTTGGAGTAATTTATTAAATATGGGGTGAGAGAGGCAGCATAAAGCAGGAGTATTTGGGTTAGGAGTTGGAAGAGAAGTGTTGATAGCCAACAAATGGAAGGGTGGGCAAAGTAAGGGCAAGTGACAACATCTACTTGTCATATTTTTGCAGGAAAGGAATGGAAAATCCAAAAAATATAAATGTAATTTTTTTGTTATCCGATTGTCTGTGTATCGGGGTCGTGCTCACCCCTGAGCCAGCCGTTAGCTAGCCGGCAACCGATAGATGGACTCGGAAAAGAAATCGGATTATAACAACTAGATGGTCCCTTAACCTAACATTTATAAGTTTTTGCTGACGTTTACCCTGAAATTTGTCCTGAGGAAATTCCTGATTGAAACAATAAAACTGAAATAGCAAAAAAACACAGAACCGAAACTGTACCGGTACAATTTTTTGGTTATTTTCGGTCATTCGGTTCCAAAAATAAAGGTTCCGAAATACCGGTTCTCAAAAATAAATAATAAAGGTTCTGGTTACGGTTTTGGTTCTGCGTTTCAATCGGTTCTTTTCCGTATACGGTTCGGTTCGGGTTCCGGTTTGACACCCTGAGCACATTCTTTTCAAGTTTTCTCTTTTTTGCAATGTTTTGATCCAAAAAATTGGATTTGGTTGAATAATTTTTAAGGTTCAGAAATTTGAGGTTCAAGGTTTTGTGCTTAGGTTTTGGTTTTGAACCTTGGTTCGTCCCAAGTTTTACAAAATTAGTATAGAAGAGTAGTTAATTTGTTAAAAAATATCAGAATATATACAGAATTTCGAAATTTTAATATACTAGTGTTCTATTTTTTTATTTAAATTTAGAAGTATTATTTCTTGTGCTACTTCTTTTATACTATCGAGCATAATAAATGACCGACGGGTTCATATATCTGCATGACTAAATTTAAGTTATGGCAAGCACATGACAATCTTTTGCAGGGCCGCAAACCGGCTCTGAACCGAACCGGTGTTCTTCCAAAACCGCCTTTTATTATATTAAAATGAGCGCTTAAAGAAATTAACTTTTTTTCACAGCTTTCTGTATTTTTTTTTTGGACATTTCGAAAATTTTGGTTGAGTACGTGTCACTCACCTTCTTTCTTAAGAAGGCAGTAATATATTTGTAAATTAGGCTATTCTTCTTAGGCATATTGATACTAGAGATGTATTTACGTGCAAGTAATTTTTCTTTAAACAGAATTCGGGGCTTTTTTGTGACTATCGTGTCTTTCGTGCCTATCGGGCTTTTAGCTTAGGCCCGAAGCCCTCACGAACAAAGCCCTAATACGATATGAGCACTGTGTTTTTAGCCCACCTCTATATGGATCCACAGATCATAGAGACATCAATACTTTTGCCTTTCCATTTTTGAAACAAAGTTAACTAATAGTTATATTTATTAAAAATATGTATTATTCAAGTATTCTCCATATCTTTTGGGCAACAACAGGCAAAAGCCAGGGCTACACAGTCAGTACTTACATTTTGAGCAGTTATCGATAGAAATTACTGGCGGTAACAGAAAATCTAATAGCCTGTTTATACTAGGGTTGCGTCTTGCGTTTTGCCGTCTTGCCCAAGACGCGGCGTCTTTCCCATGTAAAAAGTATAGGGCCTAGTGGTGACAAAAAAGTGGCGTCTTTACGGACGCCGGTTTCGATTGCAGAGTTTGTTCGATTTTTTTTGGGGTATATTCGATAATTTTAGCTCATTTCTGCCTATCATTCGACTATCGTTTTCAACTATCACCACTAGCACAACAAAAAAACAGCTGTGAAAGTTTTACCGGGAATAAATAAAAAAAAAGTTGTCAAGTTAAATTGAAAATTTGTAATTATGGCTGAAAAGAAAGGTAAGCAAGTGTTTTATTCTCTTCTCAAATTAACTTTGAACACATTGTAGGCTCGGAAAAGAGATTTCAGTGGACACTCGATGCCACATACACACTTCTGGAGTTGTGGGAGGAGAACATGGATGGATTTCGGGGAGTAAGACAGACATCCCCGCCAAATCCATAAATTGCATCATCATAGCATAATTTTTCTCCATGGCAGATAATAAATAAAGTTCACTTGTATTCATTCTGTTTTTTTAAATTTTGTTTTTGCTTTCAACAAAACCAAAACAAACATCAGCTGTTTCGTTGACGATGGACGCAGGACGCAACCTTGTGCCAGTATAAACGCCAATTCAGAGTTATTGCGTCGATAACGATTTCGATAGCAAACTCAGCGTAGTATAAATGTAGCATAAAACGACTATGTCGTTTCGATATATTGGGAAGCAACCTAGACTCTAGGTCCTAGACCAGGCCGACTAAGAATATCGAAGCTGCACATTGCGCCACCTTCTATTTTTACATCATGGGTGAAATTCGCTTAAAAACATCAAAGAATTTCGTTCTAAATTATATGTGGAAAGGGAAATTCCTTATTTTTCGTAATAATTTATTCGCAATATGGTCTTACTAATCACAGTTTAGTAAGTTTAGTAGTCCAATTTTCTTTTCCGTTTTTGTGTTTTTTTTAGAACTTCTAGTCCCTGTAATCAATAACGGGTCGGGCTCTCTTTGGGCTTCGTCATTTTGGGGTTTGGCAGAGGCTTTCAGGAAGTCACGGTCTTCAACTACCAAGTAAGTGGTGACCCCTCTTTCCTAGAAAAGGCCTTCATCAGTAATTCCCCCTATATTTTTCCCAACTTTCTTTTATTCAATGTGACAACTGACAATCAAAGAATGTCACACGACTTAAACCAGCAGGCGATGCATTTGACGTCAGCTAAAAGAAAGCGCAACATTCTTTTTCCCTAACCATCCCTGTTATCTGGTCATCTAACCAAAGAAGTTTTCATCATGCTGTACTATATGATTAAATTCATTAAACTGATGCTACAAAAGCCTCTGGAACTGTTTAAGCATTATGAGAGCCTGCAGCTGGAATGGAAGGATGCCTGCATCGCCAGAAGGGTGAATCAAATCGTCTTTGTCTCCTCTAAAAGCTTGCATAACTGCTTTGGACCCCATCAGTTGCCCAAATTTAAGTGCAATGATATCTATTGTTTCAATGAACACATTGGCCGTATTATTGGCCACATGGACAGGGCCAGGTATGCGATTGATTTAGCCATTTATGCCATGAGCTCGGGGCCCATTGGCGAGGCTTTGCGTCGGGCCAACAATCGTGGCGTACGCGTGCGTCTCATTTGCGAGAAGAACTTTGTGCTTCTTGTAGCCAAGTATGGCAATTGCATCATTCTGCGCAAGGTGCCGGCGCCGGGTATCACTGGCTGCCGGGAGGCCATGATGCATCACAAGTTTTGCGTTATCGATGGCTATCACAGTGTTCAGCAGTTTCATGGGGCTTCGCTGGATCCGCCACCGTTGACCATATCAATGAGTGGTTCACTCAATTGGGTATCGCATGCCAAGAGCTGTGATGATCTGCTCATCACCAGCACACCCAAAATAGCCAAGCGACTGGAGCAGGAGTTTGAGCGTATGTGGAATTCCATTGGAAAGTTGCAGGGTTTATAAAACACATTTTGTGGCTTAAACAGTTTATTCATAAATATAAATATATATAGCTTGATCTTACAACAGAAGACTCACTTAGACGGTGTTTTATTTTGTTGTTTGTTAATGTTTTGATTGCAGTGGGTAGAGGGGAAAGTAGGGAAAGGATGGTGCTTGGTGCTTACATATTAAACAATGTAATGCATAAATGAATGGATAAACTAAAGTAGCCGGCAGCTCAGCTAATTTTATTGCGCAAATAATATTTGATCAGTTGTATGCAGACTTCGGCATCCTCGGCACTGTCATGACCCGCCTCTGGAATAAAATTATTAGGAAATTAGTATAAATTTGCATTATGTATGAGGGAGACATTTACCATTTTCCTGTATGATGCGCTTAAGATTCTCTATGCAAAGTGTCTTCAGTGCCCGCTTCTTGGGTGGCCCCATTTTGTGGGGAAACAACACCGAAGTATCCACCACAACATCGTGTATGAGTTTCAAGGCCTTCAGATCGCTCTCCAAACTGTGACCCACCAGCACAGTTTTGGCATGAAACATGGACATCAGTACAGCCTGAACATCACGTAATGTACGCGTCTCCTTCGATAGCATAGCCGCGGTTATGCCCGAATAGCTGCAATGTATGACAAGTAAAAAGAAATATATTAGTATTTTTTTGTTTGTTTGTTATCTTCTTTAAGGAATAATGGGCTATTTAATATTCGCCAAATGAAAATTCTATAATATGAGAATCGAGGTGTTTAGGCGAAGGTTTTGGTTCGAACCTTGGTTCGGCTCCCGTTTTACCCAATTTTTTAAATACTATTCAGAGTTCCTTTATATTTGTTTACTTGGGACCGATTTCTCATATCTTACATAGGACTATCTGTCACATCTATTAAAAAATAACCATTTTTGGATTTTAAATCTTACTTATTAAGTTAAAATGGTTCAATTGAGCTGTAAATCATGAGATTTAAAATTTAAGTCTGATTCAATCATTTGAAGCTGGAAAAAACTCTTTAAAGTTTAAACCTACCGAATCTCACGTTTCGGTAAATGGTTCTGTTGAGTTTTTAGTTTATTTCGGTTTCGTATTGGTAACTTGGTTTTTAATTCGATATATCAGTACGTACCGTAGAAAAAGTACGTAATGGTAAATATTTACAAAACCTTTAAATCAAATACTTGCATTTTCATGCCATTTCTGACAGAAAATACATTTTTTAAGGTTCGAATCCCGTAAAATTCAGGAAAATGTAAAACTCTAGTTTTAATCTTACTTGTGTATCTGAAACATCAGAAAGAACTTTTAATATTTTATGTTATATCAAATAATCTGTGCGATGTTTAGGAAACTTTATCAAACACCATTTACATCTTCTTAGTTTTGATAACGTTATACCCGTAAAAAAAAAAACGGAGACCCGAAACTGTACCGGTACGATGTTTCGGTTCCAACCAGGGAATAATAACGTAACCGGAACCGTTAACCGAAATGAACCGTTTCAAGCCACGTACCGGTATCGAAGAAACCGGAACCGATTTAAAAATTTTTTAGAACCGAAAAAACCGGAACCAAACCGAAGCGCTTATACCGGTACTGTTTCGGTTTCTTATTATTTATCTTACTGACATATGATTATTTCAGAAAAAAAGTATTACCTTTTAGAAATTCGCCCTTTAAGGAAAAACCAGAATCAAAGTCCTTTTTCCAGATATATAAAACATATAGAAAATGTTTCTAAAAAGCGGAAAAACTTTTCTTTAGTAAATCTAAACCATATAATTTAATGTAAAAGATTTCTTAGTCTTTCTTCCTGCAATTTTTTTTCCGAGTGTTGAGATACCGGTACGTACCGGTATATCGAAATAAAAATCTTGGTCCACAATCGGAACCAAAAACCGAAATGAACTGAAACCCGAAATATAACCTTTAACTGAAATTCTTATTTCGGTACGCACCGCAATCGGTACCGAAACCGCTATTCGTTTCGGGATTAATCCCTGGTTCCAACAATATCGGTTCTCAAAAAATTCAAAATATCGCTTCCAGTTCCGGGTTTCGTTATGAGTTTTAATTGGATTCCCTGCTTTGAACTGAGATATGAGACTATTCTGATATATTGAGTTTTGTATCAATGCCATCGATGGCTATTAAACGATTTAATCGTGTCTTAACATCGTCATCTTCTGAAAGTAATATTTACCAAAGCTAAGTTGGAACCTGAACATTATTCCAGCTTTGTAGTCTATGGAAAAAATATTAGCAATGTGTTGTGTTTCGTTTGGCTTTTGTAAATCATTCAATAAACTTTGGTATCGGAGATCTAAAAAAAAAAAACGAAAGATATTAGGGTAGCGATTTTATGATAAACTCTTTACGTCTTTCAAGTATTTTTTATAAGACTCTGATGCATAATATCATCAGTCTATAGTTTCTGTTAAAACGAACCGAAATTTTAGGTTCGGAACAGATTTAGGTTTAGTAATTTTTGCAATAGATATCGTAAACACCTTGAGAGTGGCGTGTATCTATTGGATTCTCAGCGTTCAGAGCATCCACGAAAGCAAAGTATCGGATATCCTAGCAAACCAGATGCCTGGCAATTCATTAGCCGACAAGAACATCTTAACAAAACCCCAAATATTGCATTAGAAATTAGAGAAGATTGCAGAATAATAACAGATCTATTTAGAAAAGAAGCGACAATTGCAGGATTCTATGTTGTGGAAACACTACAACCCGACTGCTACCCGTTCTTTTAGTAGCAATTAGAAAAACTCTACAAAACTAGAACGATGCAAGTTATATGTAATTTTTACGGATTTTTTAAATTCCAATTATAACTGTAAGCGGTGTTTGGTTTTCAAAAAACATTTACAAACAGTACCGGTATGTGATTTGAAAGGGTTCGTTTCGATTAACGGTTATGGTATTATAGAAGAAAACTTTTGACCCAATTTTAGAATTTAGCGTTTTATCTGGGTATGGATCACCACTCATTGTGGTCCACAATCTTATACATATTTGTTACGCGCTTTCTATGTGCTTTTAGATTCGGCTCAGCATTTTTGAAAGGGATCGGTTCGTGATTCGGTTTCGATCATTTCTATTCCGATTATTCCTATATTCCCTTATAGGAACTTTCATTAGCTGTCTTTACAATATATAGTACAATGTTTTCTCAATATTTCCAAACTCCTAATAAATTTTTCTATGGCAATTTTGTATATTTTCTTTCCTTTGATTTCCCTCCTTTTTTTCTATATTTTTCTATATGTTAAGTCCTGTTCCTGTTAAATTTCAATTGATATGTTTGAACTATTAGAATATATGAATCACCTACACGGTATTATAGTCCACAATTTCATTATCCGGCTTAACCAATGCATCGTACACACTGCGTCCGTTAATATCCACTACAGTGACCCGGGTCAGTTCTATGCCATGCGTAGTGTAACACATTTCACAATCCAATGCAAAGATATCCTTTTTAGTGGGCACATAATCCTCCGAGCGTTCAATGGTTTTTACAAAGCACGTCAAATTATCCGGATCATAGTAATCGCTGACATGATAATTGGCATAAGTGCAGCCAGGTGTTCCGGCCGGTTGCTGACAACAACGATGCTGATTGTCCGTGAATCCCCTGCGATAGCCGGTGGACTTGGGATGATAGTTACACATGTCGGCGCACGTACTATCGTAGATTTTCAAATTGAAAACCTTACCGCAACGCGTACAATAGCGTTCGGTCTCATTGGGGCGACGATTGGGACGGCAGGAGCGTATTTTGGCTGCGCCACATTTTGCACCCGGTCGCGGATAGCCATTCTCCACGAGTTGGTCATCAGTCAGACGCAGATCGTAAACGATTTCATAGGCCTTCTCGGCGCTCAAGGCATCGAAGGGTTCACCGTTGGTAATTGAAGTCAATTTACTTGAAAAGAAAAATAGTTAATGAAAAGTGTATGTGACGAGACAGGGGGCATAAACCTACTCTTTCTTCTCCACACTCCAAGAAGTGGTGAGGGCCCGCTTTCCGCCCAGCATCATTTCGTGAGAGACCGTCTTGTTGGCCACACTGGGCCGATTTCCCGCTTCGATGGCCTCTTTGCGCAGCTTATTAATGGCCATCATGCAGCTGTTCTTGTAAATGGCCACCGTATTGCATTTCTTAAAGGCGGCCAGCTCCTCAACCTGGGCACGCTCCCAAGCATCGTTCAGCTGTGGATAGATGACAGTGCAATGCTTCACCATCAGCTCATAATACTGCATGCGTATGTTGTATGAAATCTTGGAGCTTTGTGCCTCCAACACTGGCGGCTTATCCACACTTGCATCACCACTGCAGGTGGGGGCTGCCTTGTCCGAGGCCACCGTGGGCTTATGGGCCACACGGCTGGATCCCTTAAATGACTGGGCCGCCGTAAATGCGGGCTTCTTCTCGGCCTGTAGCTCCTCAATCTTCTTTTTGGCTCGTGCTATGGCCACTATGTTGGCCACGGGAGCAATGCTGCGAGCTGGCAAAAGAAGAACATTTGTGAAATTAAGGAATGGGAGATAAGGCTGGTCGCTTACCCGCTCGCACCGGCGGAGTCAGAGCCGTACGCGATATCAGAGGGGTCAGGGTTTTGGCCTGAGCCTGTCGCAGCTCTTCCCGTGCCACACGCACACGTTCTTGGGCCTGACGCAATTCTTCGGCCGCCGCATCCGCTTTTAGCTTCTCCTGGCGTCTGAGCTCGGCACGTCTATCGAAAATAGCCTGCATGGCATTGCGTATGTGATTGGGCCTGCGTGAGGCGGTCGGCACAGCCAGAGTTGGCCTAGCCTTGTCCGCATTCTCATGGGCCACACGACGCTTTTGTAGCGCTGCTGTGGCTGCCTCCGTGTAGGCATCTATATCCGGAGTAGGTGCCTTCCGCTTGCGACTGCATTCCGCTTCGGTCTCCTTATTTGGTTGATGCGCCTGGGCCATTTTACTCTCCAGTTCATCAAAAATCATCTCACACTGGCGTAGAATTTCCCCGTCGGAGGTGTCGGCCTCAAAATCAAAGTCCAGGTCCAGATCGTCAATGGGATCGGGTAGCTTTTCTTGTTCGGGTTTTGGTTCTGTTAAGGGTTTCGACTTCTTTTCGCTGCTTGATGAAGATTTGGTGGAGGAACTCTTCGATTTTGAGGAACCCGAGCGAGGTTTCGTCGAAGAGGTGGACGAGGAGGAACTGCTTTTGTGCCTGCTACTGCTACTGGAACTCTTTTCCTCCCTGGGCTTATCTTTGCTCGATGATTTCCTATGTGACGAGGAGGAGGACGAGGAAGAGGAAGTTTTGTGCCTAGAACTAGAACTGCTGTGTCGTTCTTTGTCCTTATGGGAAGAGCTTTGGCGCTCTTTGCTGGATTTGTGTTCACGTTTGTGGCTGTCACTGCGCCCGCCCTTCTCATTCTCGCCTTTGGGCTGCTCTTGCTGCTGCTTTTCGATGGGTTGATTAATTTCTAATTCTATTTGTTCATTGATTTCCTCTTCCAGTTTTGCCTGCCAATCTCCACTACCACCACCATTCGACTGCGGCTGGGAGGGCACATATTTGGGTACTTTATCCCAGCCAGCCTCGAGTTTCTTCTTAACCGGTGAGGCATTCAAAGCCGGCTTTTCGGGATGATACTCCAGGTTGTTCTTTTGCTTTTGATGCTGTGGGGCAACACACAGCGACATCTCGGGCAGGGGAAGGGACAGCAACTTGGGCGCCGGCTTGTACACTGGCACGGGCTCCGCCGGCGGCACTGCCTCAACTTCATCTGCAAAGCAAGAGATTGGGGACTGGCCTTTTCACATTTTCCCTGACATACTCACTCCGCACATGCTTAAAATGGCAAAAAGGACGCTTGCAAGTCGCAGTCCCTGCGTCACCGCTGCCACTGCTCTCCTTGCTGTCAAAGTACGGGCAAAGGAAGCTCTTGAATAAGCCCGTCGAAGGCAACATTTTATCCACCAAATTGCCGCTTTATCGGCGAGAGTTCTAAATAAATATACTTTTCTATTTTTTATATGTTATTCCGTCTTTTTCACTCATTTCAGATGTTTGCGAAACGCTAAACGACAAATAGTGTGGCCAGACGGCTGTCAGCTGTGTTGCCTCTCAGCAGCTGCCGCAATGCCATCCAAATGTTAGATTTATACTAAACGAAAACAATATAAGAGATATAAACAAATTTTGGGTTTAAACAAATACAAGAAATAATTAATTTATGTTCTTATTAGGAAATATAGAAAATGTAGGAAATGTACTGACAATAATATGGCAACTCCATCGTACAGCTGCTGAGTGTGTGTAGAACTGTAAACAAAACATACAAATGAATGAAGACCCCCTGTAGAAAATTAGACTCAACCAGGAAATGATGAGAATGCAATTAAATAAACAAATTTGTTATATAAATTCTTTTGGTAATTAATTTAATTTAATTTCTAATAAAAGCTTTTTTATAAATATCAATTTTTTTTTAGAAAATCATGTAATGTTATCATAATATACATGTGTGGTACCAATGTGCAAACAATGCCTTCGCGTCGACTCAATTGGCAACTGGGCAATCAGCTGTTGGCTGGTAAACAAAAAGTCTGCGAGTTCAATGATTTATTAATTTTAGTATCTGTAAATACATATGTAAACCTAACTGCCCTGATAAGCAAACCAGCAAAGTGCATTTGAGTATTAAAGTAACAAATTCTAAGCATGTGTGATGTGAACTAATATTAATTTTATACTTATCTCTCACCCCATGGTAGGGCTAATAAACACCCCCACCCAACGGGCCTGTCGGCAGTCGGGCGAAGCTTTGCTGTGGGCGACGCGCCAGCGATATAGTTTAGTCGCACAACGGCATTTCGAAGCTTCGGGTGACTGACAAGCCGCCGGTTTAAAGAAAAAACGCAAACGCTCTTCAAACGAGGTCCAAAGGTCAGTTTTGTTTATTTGTATATTTTCGTTTAAATAAAGCAAAAGTGATTAATAATACACACATACATAAGATAATTGCCGGTGAAGATGCTATGGATAGCCAGCCGGAGCGTACTTTGACTGTGGAGTATCAGACAGCCAGAGTCACCGTCGTCTGCGTCTGCACTTGACTTTGGTACTTTGGACTTGGTTCGAAACATAGGCGTACGTGTGTTGTACACTAACAAATGGTTTATATCTGTGTATATAAATTATGTACATAATTGTTTCTTGTTTATATGTATGTAATCATACTTACTTGTAACTTATCAGAATTGTGCGTACACCTGTACATATGTGTGTATGTCTATCGCTTGTGAGGGCGTTGTAAAACGTTAACCGGCTATTAAAAGCAATCAATTGTTATTAAGCCGGCGGATTACCCGACAATTTGCAATTTTTAGTAGTACTCAAAATGGCTGTTATTATTGCCGATGTGTAAGAACTAGAATATATATTCCGTGTCACTTTGTATCGATCCCAGAAAAAACAAGTAAGAAAGTCGGTCAAGCCCGACTGTAATATACTCTGTACCTGTTTGTACCTGTATTGCGGTTCGATAAGTAATGATGAGTAGAATAGCCTAGAAGGTTCGAAACACCTAACTCTAAAATTGCGGGATATTTGCGGTGTTTTTCAAATTGCGGGGTGGCAACTCTACATCGTCATCTGATCGGAAAACGATGTATGGGGCTCGTAGTAGAGAGTAGATATATGCCTAGGTTCGCAACCTAACTCCAAAGGATATTTGAGGTGTTTTTCAATTGCGGGGGTGCACTCTACTATTTCATCGGAAACGATGTATGGGAGCTGATAAGAGAATATATGCCTAGAAGCTTCGAACAACCTAACTCCAAAGTTGCGGATATTTGAGATGTTTTTGAAATTGCGGGGTGGCAACTCTACTATTGTTCATCGATCGGAAAACGGTGTATGGGGGCTCGATAAGAAATTATGGTAGAATATATGTCTAGAAGGTTCGAACAACCTAACTCCAAAATGTAGAAGATATACGGTTTTTTTCGATTTGCGGGGAGGCAGGGCGGGCAAAAAAAAACTAAACTTGATCGCCGCAAGAAAAGAAATATATGTTCCATACACCTCAAACCTCTATCTCTACCATCTCTGAGATCTCAGCGTTCATACGGACAGACGGACAGTCATATCGACTCGGCGTTGATGCGATCAAGAATAATATACTTTATAGGGTCGGGATGCTCCGGCTGTTACACACATTTGCACAAACCCAATATACTCTTTGTACCTTCGGTACAGAGTATAAAAATAAAACTAATTTCGGTTCCGCCGTTGTATTAAATACCCTTGTCAAGTTTTTTAAAGACGCTACCTTTGATAACAAACAAGTTTTTCTTGCTAGAACTAGTTTTTAAACCGATGGCACCTATGGCAGCTATATGATATAATCATCCGATTTTGAGAAATTTTTCCAGAATTATGTGGAAGCATATAAAACTAATATATACCACGATTGGTGGCGCTACGATGGAAAACAAAAAACTTTTTGTCAATAGAACTAGTTTTTGGACCGATCGTTCCTATAGCAGCTATATGATATAGTCATCCGATCCGGTCGATTCCGACATATGTGCAGCCTATGTGTATTTAAAGACTTTTTGCAAAGTTTGGTCAAGATAGCTCTAAAACTGAGGGAGGAGATAGCATAGATACAGACGGAAATGGCTATATCGACGCAGCTCGTCATGCTGATCAAGAATATATATACTTAATGAGGTCGGAGATGCTTTCTTCTATGCATTACAAACATCGTGACAATTTAAATATACAATACCATCTGCAAGGGTATAAAAAACAATTTTTCTGAGTTTTGGGAACTTCGGAAATCGGCTACAATCTCGGGCAAGCTCGCAATTTGATCATATTTGTCCGTACCGCCTTTCCCGCGGAGATTTTATGTACCATAATTCCGAACTTATCGTTCTACATAAACCACCATTCAATTTGCTATTTGATTCCTGGCTCATAGGCATATTTCAGTGGTGGGCCCTCTTCTAAATAAGAATGCATGGGTAAACTTATTTCGACACTGCACACAAAAGTTAACAAAGTTAAAAGCCAAAAGCGACAACAACAAAGCACTCAACTTTCTTATATGTGACCTTTGTCAGCGTCGCAGTTGTTGCTTTTTTGATCTCCTCTGAGGTGCCCATCACTGGCATAAATCAAAGATGCGTCATTAACTACATACCAAAGGTACAAAAGTATAACTAGTTTGTGCAAATGTATGTACTAGAGGTAACGCACGATTCACGAAATAATAATCTCTTGACGCACGATTCACGTACACTATTTTTTGAGCGTTTCGCGTCATGCACGATTCATGCACGGAGGGGTCACGAATCACAAACGTTAAAAATGCTTTCCTATAACAATGTATTTATCAAAATACTACGTAGTTCTGTAACTATAATCTGTAATACACAAAGCCACATATCTTGGCAAATCAAAAGGAAATCCGTTTTAGTTATACTATAACACAGTGCGACACTAAGAAAAAAACAAAAACGGGACCAATAAAATGTGAAACTAGAGCCCTCAGGGAGCAACGCCTCATACCCAGTTTTTCCTGTCCATGTCAGGATCGCGATTAATGGGCACTTTTATACTAGCAACACACAATTACAACATTGTTTCTTTTTACATATTAATAAGCATCATTTGTTAATATGTAAAAAAAACATTTCGTGAATACTGCATGACTTTAACTTAACACTTTAACACGCACGACACACGCACGGATCACGAATGCACACTCACGAAAGTCTGTGATTTCTCACGATCATGTCGTGACACACCGTGACACGTTTAAGTTCACGTAACGCGCGCATCTCTAGTATGTACCCAGAAGGAAGCATTTCTGACATTAGAAGCTATATATATTCTTGATCAGCATCAACAGCCGAGTCGATATAGCCATGTCTGTCTGTCCGGATGAACGCAGAGATCTCAGATATGGAAAGAGCTCGAGGTTTGAAGTGTAAGGAACGTAAGCTCCTTATACTTGCAGGCATATCAAGTTTATTCTACCCGCATTTTGATAGATAGATTATTCAAACCTTTTTTACATAAATAGTTATCAGCATTATCTTTAGATCAGATTTCTTATAAACATATTACTAGTATATAGTTGGATATAACTTGAAATAAAAAATTAATTGTGTGTTGGTAAATGTAACAATTGCATTATCAGACCTAGTATTCAGCGAAATGACTCATTTTAGAATACTAGGTGAATATACATATAAGAAAATAAGAAAAAATATATATACCCATGTTTTCTACAAATCGCTTTCGACCCCAAATACGACCCTATTCCCATACGATTTGGGTCGTTTTTGTGGTCGAAATTAATTTGTAGAACACCTGGGATAGGATCAAATAATCTAAAAATTGTTGGATTAATAATGAATTTTATTACTATAAAAAAACTAAAAATTATAATTTAAAGGGCTTATTTCAAAAGTACCTTTTAGTACCTTTACCTAGGTCCTAAAAAATCCAGTTACCTTTTACCTTACCTAGCTAAGAATAATGAGTACCTTTGCAATCACTGAGTAACGGTTAAATTAACTTATCACCGATTTCTTTGAATTTTTCATAATTTCTTATCTGACCAGCTGGAGTAATCTCTAATGTGACCCACTTAACTAGCGTCCACTCTATTTTCAGATAGTTATTTGCGACATGGATCGTGCCAGCCTTTTTTTTATGGACAAAGATGATAAGAATACCTATGATTTCGATGAGACATTGCCCCCGCTCCCATTGCCGGAGCTTAAGGATACCATGGAGCGTTATTATGCCAGTGTTCAACCTTTTGGCTCCCCCGAAGAACTGGCTCAAACTCGGCGGGTTATCAAGGAGTTTGAGCAGGGTATTGGAGCACAATTGCAGGAACAGCTTAAGCAGCGGGCAGCGAGCATGAAAAATTGGTTGGGCACCTGGTGGGAGGATTATGGCTATCATTTGCTGCGTCTACCACTCTTGCCGTATCAGCTGATGTCGATGGTTAGTCAACTAGAGGTGGTGGGTGTGGCCGAAACGCGTGATAATATGCTAAAGGTAAGAATACTAAATATTGATGCGCCCACAAGTCTTAAGCTCCTCATTTCAAATGCAGAATTTTGCCCGTCAACTTTATCATATTTTGGAATTCTGGGATCTCACCCGCAAGGCCACGATTAAACCACTTTCCTCGAATGGTGGCCAAATCAAATACTCATCGGCCTTGTATAAACGTTTCTTTTCCACTTGCCGCATTCCAGGCGTGGAACAGGATCACATTGAGAAGCATTTTTTGGCCAAAACCGAGGGCAATACACCCACGCACTTTACCATCAGTGGCAAGGGACGACAGTTTCTTATTAAATGTGTCCACGAAGATGATACCATACTTACGCCCCAAGAGATTCTGGTGGCTTTGCAGCGTTTACGCAGCATACTGGACTATGAGTCAGAGGGTGATTGTGTACCCATTCTTACACATGATGATCGTCCCACCTGGGCCAAGAATCGTGAGCATATCAAAGGAATATCTGAAAACAATAAGGAGATACTGCATCTGGTGGAAAGTGCCAGCGTTGGTATCTGTTGGGATGAGCACGAACCCAAAGACTATGAGGAGACCGCACAGCTGGGTTTGTATGGGGACTATCATTCACATTGGGCGGATCATAGCAGCAGCCTGTTGGTCTTCAAAAACGGACGCTTCAACTGGACGGGGGAGCATAGTTGCTATGATGGCACGGTTAGTGTGAGTTTTGCCACATTTATTCAGTTGAGCTTGCTGGAAGTGCCCGAACCGGACTGGAGTGAGACGGAGCATGCACAAGTGGTGGAGCTGAAGGAGCTTAAGTTTGAGCTGGATGATACGCTTAAGGGAGAGATCAAACGCATGCGACAGGAGATTGACGACAGGGTAAGGTGTACATTTAGAAAACCAAACAAATTAACAGTATTTTTTTCGAAGTTTCAAAATATTTGGATTCTAGTTTAAAAATAACACAATATTTACTCGTAATATCTTGAATAACATATTTTTCCCAAAAACACGTTTTTTTTTTAATCGGTTTTGTACCGCACCCTTTTGTTTCCAGGTTTTAAAAATAAATCTACTCCGGATCATGTTTCATTCGAACTTCCGAAAAAAGTTGAAAACTTCAAACAGGTTTACAGACCTGGTTTGAAATCAAGGCTGCAGACCTCCAAAATTTTTAAGAAGGTTCGTTTCGGAGGTTCGAACCCGTGAGGAATCTTTGGGTTCGGTTCGCGGACCGGTTCCTGGATCCTCTAAAACCCAGGTTTTGATTCGAACACCGATTCACTTAAACAGTAACTTTTTTTTTTAAAGGTTTAAAGCCGACATTAGTCATTTAGTTAGATAAAATTGATGTGATCCAAACCTTCGGATTCAAATTTCAAGTAGGATTGATTACTAGCTTGATTGTACTCAAAACAAGTACGAAGGATTAAATCAGTCCTAAGATTCTTGTATAAATCCGAAAAGTCTTATTTCAAGTACGGATCCTAACTAAAAATCAAATAGTCTTGGAAAAGAACAAAAAGTAAGCGATACTACGAATTTTTTCTCGGCCACTAAATAAAATAAAAGCCTATTTCGAGTTAAAATCAAACACAACCGAGCCATAGATAGGATCAAAACACGAATTACAGAATTAGAAAATCCGTCAGAACCATCATCCTCTCGTGCTTGACATCGATTGGGATTGATTTCACTGTGCAAGTCGAAAAAGACATGACCAACTTTAATGGTTTTCCCCTATTTAGGGCCCTGGAAATAGAACTGCATCATTAGTTTTATGAGTTATAACGATATAAAATATTTGGAAGTTTTTTAGATAAAAATTTGTACAACAAATTATTTAAAATTTTCAAACATTAAGTAAAATCACAATAAAATCATTTTTAATGTCTTCCCTTTTGTTCTCCAACAATAACTTGATTTCTAATTAAATATTTCCTAACATATATCATTTTGGTAATAAAAATTATGTAAAAAAATTTTTAGTTGTTTTCAGATTTTTATTCTATAACTTTTGAATGCGCAATGATGGACATATAAAACTATTTATTTAGATTTTTCAAGAATAATATATCATAACATTGGAATTTACAAAAAATGGTAACTTCGTAAAAAACTTTAAACAAAATTTTCGTATGAAACCATCATTACAACTCGATTCCTAGGACCCGAAATAGGGGGAAACCGTCGAGTTCGGTCACGTATTTTTTTTGAAAAAAACTATCACAGTGTTTTAACCCAAATATCTCGGATTTTTCCTTCTGTGTTGGTACTATATCTTTCTCGAGAAGTTAATATAAGCACAAACTAAGTAAGCGCTATATTTTTTAAGGGCTTTGTTTTAAGATGTATTTCAAAATTTTTCAATATATGCTTTCTTGGACATTTTTCAAAGGAATCTATCACATTATCATTATAAATATATATTATTATATTTATATAATATTTATAATATATTTATATTATATTTATATTAAATTTATATTATATTTATATTTATTTATTTCTGGCTCTTATAAACTTTTCTTCTCTAAAATTAGACGTAGTGACCCTTCAAAGTTTTATTTTGAATAATCTCATTAAAATTTTTTTCGATTGTAAAATTACTTATTATTGTGAACGGAACCTTTCATGGTCCGGTTCGGGGAACCCAAAAAACCAAACTGAACCGGTTCTTAGGGGTTCGGTTTGCAGCCCTGTTTGAAATTACTTTTTTAGGAACTTAGATGATTGCAAGATTGTTTAAGTCTTCAATTTGGACCATTGGAACATGGATCATCATGTCAAAAATCTCTAAAAAGCAAAAAAATTAAATAGGTCGACCTTTCCGATCAAGCAATTTGCTGAAATACAACGAACGAGAAGGCAAAGCTAACTTCGACTGCCGAAGTTTTAATACACTTGAAAAACTTTACTCCAACTGATTTAACTGAAAAATATATATAGGATATAGATCAGATATTTAAAATTTTTAAATCATTGCTAATAAAAATTTGATACCATAAAAAAAAAAACTTTTCTTAGTAAAACACTTTTTTCTACCGATCGGTCCTATGGCAGCTATATGCTATAGTCCTCCGATTTTGATAAAATCTTCCAGAATTTTGTTAACGCATATAAAACTAAATATACCAAGATTGGTGACGCTACGATGAAAAATAAAAAGTTTTTTCCACTAGAACGAGTTTTTTGACCGACCGTTCTATAGCAGCTATATGATAAAGTAATCCGATTTTGATCAATTTTTCAACAAATATATAAAATCATCTAAAACTAATATATACCAAGATTGGTGACGCTACGATGGAAAATAAAAAAGTTTTTTTTCACTAAGACTTATTTTTCGACCGATCGTTCCTATGGCAGCTATAAGATATATTCATCCGATTCAGCCGGTTCCGACATATTAGTTGCATGCAGTAAAAAGAAGACTCTGTGCAAAATTTCAGCTCGATAGCTTTAAAACTGAGAGACTAGTTCGCGTAGAAACAGACAGACAGACAGACGGACAGACAGACAGACAGACAGACAGACAGACAGACAGACGGAACGGACAAGCGGAAATAAACTTGGCTCGTCATCCTGATCAAGAATATATATAGTTTATGGGGTCGGAAATGAATATTTCTATGCGTTACAAACTTCTGGGCAAAATTAATATACACTTTTCAAGTGTATAAAAATGGCAGTAGCTGTTCACCGATATAATAGGATATACAAATACTTTGGGATTTAATTCTTCGAATCTTGTTAAATATGTTTTCTCATTTCAGGGTCAGGATGTCACGGTGACCTTTACCGTATTTGATGAGTTTGGCAAGGACTTAATGAAAACCCATCGACTTCATCCAGATTCCTTTGTCCAGGTAGTTATGCAGTGGGCCTATTTACGCATGCATGAAGAGTAAGTTAACCTTTTCTTGATACTACGTATAAATTTAACCATTTTCCATTTTAGAATTGCTTCCACCTATGAGACGGCTCTGATGCGTCAGTATTACAATGGACGTACAGAGACCCTGCGCTCTTGCACTAATGCTGTTAATGAATTCCTCAAGGCTTCAACTAATCCCAGTACCACTGATGTGGCCTTGGTTAAGGCATTTCGCACTGCTGTCGATTCTCATAAGTATGCCATGAATGAGGCACGCAAGGGACATGGCATCGATAGGCATTTGTTTGGTCTCTGGTGTGCGGCTTATGAAAATAAATTGGAAATTCCCGCTCTCTATGAGGATGCCTTGTACACCAAGAGCGGCGGTGGTGGCAATTTTGTGCTATCCAGCAGTACTCTGGGCTATACGGCCAATGTGGGCTATGTGGCGCCCATGATTTTTGATGGTTATGGTGTATTCTACTCGATCACCTCGGAAGCGTAAGTGTTTGCAATTAAGGAACGGAGTAAAATGATAAATCTATGTAAACTCTCTATTTATAGCATCTTTATCAACACCACCGCCTATCGGGATAGCATCAAGACAAGCGCTCGCAAGTTTAATGATATGTTTAAGGATTCATTCCGTAGAATAAGTGTACTTCTGGAGCAACAGGCCAAGGAGTCTAAATTGTAAAAATCGTTTAGTTTTAAGTGGATTTAATGTGTCATTTTATGACGATGACTGGCCAGAGGTTTGCCTCAATTGTCATAAAAGGTTAATGTTTGTGTGTGTCTATGTAATATTTAGTAAAGTGAATTCTATAAATCAAAAAAAGGTATAACCGTTTCATCTTCAGTTTAAAGGAAGTTGGAATTAGAGTCTAATTTTGAAAACTTTTCACTTGTACTTTTCACAAAAAAAACATTAATGCATAGAAATTGCAGCTTATATTAGTTTTAGCAGATCCATCCAGCAGAAATGTGTATGAAAACTATGACTGGATGCACACTGTTCGACGAATGAGACATTATAATCTAGTAGGCCTTCATGTTCTCTTGTTTTCAATGACAACCTATTCACAATGAAAACAAGACAATGTCTTATGCCTTGAACAATGTGAACTCAGCCTAACAATTTAGTAAGTTTTTGTAAATGATTGGGCTATTTACATGATGAAAAATCGATCCTTAAACTAAAATTTATTTAAACGGCAAACATACGTACATAAATCTTAACCCAAATACAGTCGAATAAAAAATTTCACGAACTTTCGTACAACGAAGTAATTTTCAGAGTTTCAATTTTAAAACAATTCTATTTTACGAATTTCTTGTATAATGAAGTTTTTTTTTTGGTTCACATTGAGTTCCGTTATATAAAATATGCAAATGGTAACCGTAGAGCGGAGTTTTAGTTAAGGCTATGTTCCGACTCACAGCTTAAGGGTTGAAAGTACTAGTTATTAATATGTAAATGCTAGAGGTAAACTTACAGCGAATTCTCTATTTAAAAAAATGCCGAAAAGCTCGTTGTAACTTTGTCTTAGAACTTAAAATGGCATGTTATTTGAATATTTAAAAGAATTTATCTGTAAATATACACATCGATTTCATATCTAAAGGTTGACACCGATCAGCATAAGGTGGAAGATAAAGAGTGGGATCCCAATCCTCTGCATGAAGTGATCAAGGTAAACATTTATATTTGCTCAGATTCTGCAACATATTCTGAAATATTTGGAATAGCGGTCTCCAGAAAAATAAGTTTTACTGTAGAATAGCATATAGAAGATTAGTTCAAAACTCCGCAAAAGTTCTCTGTAAAGCTCATGTGAAAGATGGCTTTTTTGTTACAAGGGAAAATTGATCGAATGCGATATTGGGTATCTAGCTTGAAGGTCTCTAACTTGGCCGTTTTACAATAGATTTTAAGGACCGTTAATTAATGCGTGATATGACTCATATCAATGTCGATTGATTTAAAATTTCGATGATTATAGAAAGTCGAAAAATCGTAAAAACAACAACAAAAAACTTTCGCAGTGAAAAGATCTCGAACGATTGATTACACAATCTATAAAATCCTGTCTTTTTACGCCCTTTTTTTGTGATTCAAATTTTTATTTTGTTTATTTGCGATATTGGCTCTTAGATATGGGTTTTTTTTTTATTTTTTATATATTGAAAATTTTTTTTTTTTTATGGAAAATTAATGCTTGGTGTGACCTTAGCACAAATTTTGAGGTTTGATCGTTTTTTCCGCCCCTCACTTAAACAGTAAGAAAGTCGGTCAAGCCCGACTGTAATATACTTTCTGTACCTGTTTGTATATAACTTTAGAGTGGGTGGGGACACAAACCAGTGGTGTGCCCAGCGTACTTATTTGATTTGCTTATAACTCGAATATCGTTCATCTGATCTGGAAAGGTGGTTTGGGGATCGATAAGTAATGACGATTAAAATATATGCCTAAAAGGTTCAATAATCTGTCTTCCAAAATTGTGGAAGATTTAGATTTTTTCAAAGTGTGGGGGTGGCAACCTCTACCATCGTTCATCTGATCGGAAAACAATGTATTGCGGTTCGATAAGAATTTATACTACCGAAGGTTCGAAACACCTATCTCTGCAGTTTGGATATTTGCGGTGTTTTTGGAAATTGCGGGGGTGGGCAACTCTACTATAGTTCATCTGATCGGAAAACGATGTATGGGAGCTCGATAAGTATGATGAGTAGAATATATGCCTAGAAGGTTCGAACAACCTAACTCCAAAATTGCAAGGACATTTAAGGTGTTTTTCAAATTGCGGGGGTGGCAACTCTACTATAGTTATCGATCGGAAAACGATGTATGGGAGCTCGATAAGTAATGATGAGTAGAATATATGCCTAGAAGGTTCGAACAACCTAACTCCAAAATTGACAGGGACATTTAAGGTGTTTGTTAAATTGCGGGGGTGGCAACTCTACTATCGTTCATCTGATGGAAAACGATGTATAGGAGCTCGATGAGTAATGATGGTAGAATATATGCCTAGAAGCTTCGAACAACCTAACTCCAAAGTTGTGGGATATTTGAGGTTTTTTTAAATTGCGGGGTGGCAACTCTACTATCGTTCATCTGATCGGAAAACGATTTATGGGGGCTCGATAAGAAATTATGAGTGAATATATGTCTAGAAGGTTCGAACAAGCTAACTCCAAAATTGTAGAAGATATACGGTTTTTTTCGACTTGCGGGGGAGGCAGGAGGCGTGGCAAAAAAAAAAACTAAACTTGATCTGCCTGCAGGTAAAAAGAAATATATGTTGATGCACCTCAAACCTCTTACCATCTCTGAGATCTCAGCGTTCATACGGACAGACGGACGGACCGACGGACAGACGGACATGTCTATATCGACTCGGCTGTTGATGCTGATCAAGAATATATATACTTTATAGGGTCGGAGATGCTTCCTTCTGGCTGTTACATACATTTGCACAAACCCAATATACTCTTTGTACCTTCGGTACAGAGTATAAAAAGCAAGCGATATTTAATAGCAATCCCGAAAGTGACTAAGCTGGTCCTTGAAGAAAATGTTTTCTC
>JAEIFT010000821.1:0-69058 GCA_018904225.1 Lordiphosa mommai
ATTTTGGTTGAACCGTTCTTTACTTCAAATTCAACATTTTCCCACTGTCCTTGTTTGAAGGCGTGCCAAAATCCACACACACAATCACACCCTTCCGCATGCCCACATCAAAAGTCAAATTGTGAGCAGTCGAGCAAGTCGAAGAACTATATCACAACCACATGTCTGATGTGGGATATCTTGTAAAAATGCATCACGTATTCCAACCAAAAAAAAAAAAGGAAAAAAAAGAGTTTGTCTTCGTCTGGCGCCCGGCAATGTGATTAGACCCCCAGCAAACGAAAACTTTTAATGCTTCTCTTCCCCACACATACAAAAAAAAAAAACGGGGGATACCCAAAAGCTAAAATTCGCGCCATATGCAGCAGCAGGCAACGCCACAGACCAAAAACCAAAAAACTGAGCAATAAAAATTTGTCGGTGAGCCAATAAATGTAGGCGTGACAGCCAAAGCCAAGCAAAAGCGGGAAACTAACAAAAAAAAAAAAAAAACACATTTTCATTGCTGCATTTAAAGTGCCGCAAAAACTACGAGTAGCTGCAAAAAAGGTGGACACACCACAGGTTGGGACTCTGTCTCTTCCTCTCTCTCTCCTTCTGTGCGTCTCCCTGCTCAAACAGATTTGAAGTAATAAAAAATTGAAATTAAAAGTTCCACTTCAGTTGCCCACTTGACTGGCCACAGCGAATGGCGACACAGTTTTCACACAAAATAGGTCGTAAAAATTATGAGAACGGGGCAGGACGACAAAAAGCCGCAAAATTAAAGTGCCGTAACAATGGAACAGGGATGGGAATAAAGTCTGATAACTTGTTTTTTTGGGGCTCAAAGTTAAGTAGACATTTTATTGGATAATCGCTCGAATAAATTTCCTAATTCTCAGCCCCCAACAGATTCGAAATCTTAAGTTATTGTTTTCTAAGTGCCACAATATATATCTTCAAAAAAAACACGAAAACTGGACTTTCATAAATTAAGCTAGCAAAACGTAAAGAAGCAACAAAATCTGCCAGAAATGGAACTGAACTTTATAGGACAGAAAGCATGTCTTAATGAGGGTTGCTTTTCGCTCCCAAAAATCTTTTTCTTGCCCACCGCTGGTTAAGGTTCACAATTGAACTCGGTAGGTGACGCTGCAATCGGCTTAAAACTGATTCAAAGGGAGGTTCAGATCCATTACTCTGAAACTATTTGGGCTATAAAATTGGAACTTTGTGTGTAGTTTAATAATATGAAGTAAGACATTTTACTGTTTCAAGTGCTTTAGAGCAGTATATCATAAAAAATATTTAAGATATTAACTGGAAATTTATGTGTAGGTTTGTAATATGAAGTACGACATTTAACCGTATTTGGAAACTTAACGCGTCGTAAGGCAACTGCATCCTATGTAACACTAATAAGAGGGGAAGACTTTTTTTTATATTGCGCGATGACAAATATTAGATGACTTCCGGTTGGACTTAGAAAAAGGACTCCATTCCTATTAAATGCAATTGGCCCTCTCGAATCTTATATCTGCGGGAGGCCATCAAATATAAACGGGGATCTTTATATTTTTTGTCGTAAATCAAGCGTTACACAATGTTAATACAATGTTACATCAACAATAATCCAGCTGCGCTCTTGCTTAATAAATTCATTGCATGATGCTGTTGTCGATAGATGGAACAACTAAGCCACCATTTTGAGCAAAAAGTTTCGAGATGAAGTTGTTTTCATGTCTCAGATTCCAATTGTCTCTTATAACGAATGTTTACACTAGGAAACAAATTTGACCTTTATTTCTGACTTGTGGTCAAAACCTATTTTTTCAATAGATAAATGTTCAGATTTTTCTGTAGTGAAAGTTATTTTTGAAGAATTTTCCAATTTTACGTTTTTTTTATTTAGGCCGTTTTTTGACAGTGGCTTAATTTATTCTACACCGATTTGAAAATGTAATTCAAAATAATATCACTGCCAATTAATAGGCCTTCATATAAGTCAAAGACACTTTAAACTTTAAGTTAGTTGTTTTCAAATTATTTAGATCAACATTTTTTCAAAGTCTTCAGATTCGAAAAAAATTATAGTTTTTTTGTTTTCTTTATCGTAGTAGTACATCAATTAGGAATATGGATATCGTGTGTTGAAATCTGTAAATAAATAGCAAGACTGAGTACTGGAAATTCCGAAAATATGTACGTTGCTTGGGGTATTTTTGCTATTTACCTTGTACCTTACCTAGGATATAAAAAAATAGTACCTTTCCAATCAATCTCTTTGAGCTGACGCTCTTTATTTCTATATAACTCGGAACGATTACCTTTAAGTAGAAAGCGTAAGTGACTTGTTTAAGGGCTATTTATAAGCATTTATGTCGTATAAGACATTTTCAAATCGGTTTAGAATTACGAAAGTTATGGCGAAATTGTAAAACCCTAGACAAAAAATGTCTCAAAGAGAGATGGGGCGTCATTTATTTAATTTTAATAACTTTACACGCACTGGCAAAAATGTCACAAACGACTTTAATAACACAGTTCTACAAAATGAGACCTTGTGTAGTATCCCGAACATTTTAAACTAATTACTGTTCCTCTACCCATGCTGAATGAGTTGATATGCCAAAGTCATATCTTAGTTTCCAATCCAAGAAATTGCGGGGGAAAAAGCTTATTTTCGATTTTTTGACCTATAATTTTTGGAGGGCCACACATAACTCGTTAGTTATGGGCTTAAGCCTATTTGATAGTAAACATGTCAATGCAACTGAGAAAAAATCAAACACGCGGTAGCAAAGTAAGAAGCCAAAAAGAGTGGAAAATTGCCTTTATTAATTCTATATAGCGTTTTTGTCAAACTAAATCATCTGCTACAAGCCAGTAGATTGGTTGAATATTTTTTGCACCACACAATCATATAGTTTCAACATATGCACTAATTATGGCAATTTTGTTAAATTTATGACGGAATTGGCAACAACGTAAGCCTTTTTTAACCGAAATTAACATTTAATTTTATGGGAGGACAACTAGATTCCAACCCCAAATTTTTATAGGAATAATCAAAAGGCTAATTGATATAACATTGGCTTAAGTAAATTTTTATCCAAATGTGACTAATAACATTCATGGAATGCTACGTTAAGATTAGTGAAAGTAAGTAAATTTGTTTTATGATGCCAAAAAAAGATTGTTCAATTTTAAATAAGCTACATGATTTAATATTTGTTACGCTGTACTGCAAACTTGGACTGCCACTGCTGTTTTGTTCTAAAATCCTCTTTATTTTACTTTTTGTTGTTTATGAATTCAAAAATTGTTTCAAAGTAATAAAAAGCTTTAGGTCCAATAACATCCATATAGAAATGCAAAAGAGAGAATTTTTAAGGACAAATGTTACCCAGACCTTTGAATCTATGACAAAATTTAATCTGAGAATAATTTTACTCCTCTTATTTTCGATGCTCGTTTTTCTTTCTTTTTTTTAAAATAAGATTTTTATTTTAAAATAAATTTTATAAATTTTGTGTTTGCCTTCTAAGAGTCTAACATCATTGAATAAATTTCTTATTTGAGGTCATACATCGAAAATACCTTCATTTATTTTAGCTTCATATAATTTAACTTAACTTTTTTATAATTCCGTCATAGCCTTCACACAACCAGCAAAACTTAACCAAGCATTCCATGAATGTTTAAGTCTACATTTGGATTAATTTACTTAAGCCAATGTTATATCAAGTAGCCTTTTGATTATTCCTATAAAAAAATTTGGGGTTGGAATCTAGTTGTCTCCTCCCAATTGTCATTTCGGCCAAAGAGCTTACAAGCCAATTTACCTTTCATAAATTTAACAAAATGGCCATAATTAGTGCATATGTTAAACTATATGATTTGTGGTTGCAAAAATATTCAACCAATCTACTGGCTTGTAGCAGATGATTTAGTTTGACAAAAACCTATAAATATA
Organism: Lordiphosa mommai; assembly: GCA_018904225.1. Classification (NCBI taxonomy): domain Eukaryota; kingdom Metazoa; phylum Arthropoda; class Insecta; order Diptera; family Drosophilidae; genus Lordiphosa; species Lordiphosa mommai. Next base: position 3,959 of record JAEIFT010000821.1, read on the forward strand.
GAAAAACTTGACTTCAGAGGCAATTTTCCACTCTTTGTGTCTTTACTTTTACCGCGTGTTTGATTTTTCTCCAGTTGCATTGACATGTTTACTATCAAATAGGCTTCATAAACCATCAAACTTATGGTTAGTGTGGCCTCCAAAAATTCGAATAGGTCAAAAAAAAATCAAAAATATGCTTTTTCCGCAATTTCTTGGAATGGAAACTAAGATACACTTCTTTCATATACTCGTGTTCAACTCAACGAAATGGAGTAGACGAACATGTTGTTTTGGTTGATGTGTGCCAGTATCGGCTAAGTGTTGAACAGTGTAATAGTTTAAAAATGCTACAAATAATTATTTGATACAGGTTGTTTCAAGGATTCTAAAAAAACCGCAGGATGCCCTTTCTTTTTTTAACGAATAAGGGAAACCGCCTTATATTTTTTTATAAAATGTAGTCGAGGCGTTTTGTCATACCGTTTGATCTGGGCAAAAATATTTTACACCCCCCTTTCTTCCTTCTCTTTATTTTCTTTTTTTTGGGATTTAGTTTAATAAAAAAAATTAAAAATTTGTAATTTGTTATCACGTTGGGTTAATTAATATTATAGATTTGCTGAAGTATAATTAAATTAATATTTTTTTTTAGGTAATATTGATTTTGTAATCTTAAATTTTATGGTTGATGTATGTCTGGCTTTATCCGACCAATTTATCTAAATTTGGCATGAATATTCTTTATATATTTCTCTATCGTATGATCCAATAACAAACAAAAAAACGTTAAATTTTTATTTTAAATATTTTAAAAAAATTCGGGAAAGTTATCAAATTAGTGGGAAAATCGATCTACAAATTTTGTAGTAGTCATTTGCGAAAAAAATATTTTACACTTTTCTGGTTCATACAATATTGGCATTTATACTGATAAAAATTACCCAGAATTGTATTTTTCAGATGACCAGAGGAGACGCCGACCCACCCTCCCCCCTCTACTTCATTTTTTTATGTACTCTCAGAAATATGAATACATAAGCCATAAAAAATGGATAGTTAAATATTGCTTTTTTTTTGAATCCTTAAAAATCGCTCGAAATTCGGGCTTCTAGACTAGAATACCCACTTTTGTCGACTTTAAAATAGTGTGACCAACAGCTGATGAAGAAAAAATTTAGATTTTTATTCAGTATATTTTGTCAAGTTGATATATTGACTTAGTATTTTTTATACTGTTGATTCAAGTAGTGTTTGCGGTGTTTTGTCGTCTTAAGATGTATTAGTCCGTGTTCGTGTTTTAAGGGTTTAAAACTGACATGTACGAAATCAGAACACGTCGTGTTGGGTCGTGCGTGTTTGTGACACGAAAAAAGAAGAAAGATTCTAGGGCCCTAATAAAGTGAAGATCGAAGAACAATTTCATCATTGATATTTTTAAATGATCTTTTTTCTGGAACCATTGACAGTCCCGATCTTTTTAAATCCAAATTTATGTAACAAACAGAAATCTAAGATCTTTTCAACCTTTTTCCCATCATATTACTCGAAGTAATTATTCTTTAAATGATGGCTCTTATAAACTATAACTCATTGCCCATTTTCATGAGCTTCGATTTTGACTCTAATAAGTCTGGAATCAGAATCTTGCTAGCAGAGTATTTTTCCTCTTCTAGGATTTAAATTGTTAAAATAATATTTTAAGTTAAACCATTCACCCGAAAAATATTTATAATACCTAGATTATTTATTTTTAAGATTTTCTTATTACAGAAAAATTTCTATTTATAGTTCTTAGTCAAAAAATGTTAAAGTCTTTCACTTTTGTTATCCTCCTGATTTCCTGTGCAACCCTGGCTTTGGGACAGCGTCCATTCTATTCTGCCAACGACTGACTGCACAATGATGTCAATGGGCGGCTGGCTTTTACGTTTGCATTTTCATAATTTTCATTCAGTATTTTGCGTCTAGAGCAAATCAAACAATGAAAAGAACACAAAAAAAAATAAGTTTAATTGTTTCGGTCTCATCCCCAGGCATCAATTCTAATCAAAATTGCTGTGCACACACATTTAGCATATTTCACACATCGTGGCCCTCCGCCTCCTCCTCCTCCACCCCTCCAAGCACTAAGAATAATGTGCGACACGTTCGAGCATATAAACCGAATTAAGTATACGCCACCGCGTTTGCCAGCCAAGCCAAGTTAGGTGAGTCTGCAATTTGGTGCGAGAGACGCATCTTTGGCTTTTAAAAATAAAGTGGCAAGTGGCCAGAATTGCCTTAGGTCAGGTTCACTTTACTCTGAAAATAACTGGTCGGTAGCTGCATAAAATTTGCATTCATTTTAGTAGCATAAAAATTTTTGCAAATTATTAAACAAATTTTTAAATAAATCACAAAATTTTTGACCAAAACGCCGGGTATTCGTCTCGTGGTCAAAGCCGAGTTCAGTGTGTCAAAAAGTACAACTTCGGGTTGAAGAAACGAACTCTCAAAACAGAGCATAATGCTGACTAAAGCGCGCGCCTGGGCGTAGCATAAAAACTCAAGAGAATTGGAGTGAGTCAAGCGGCTGAGTTAAACTCAAAAATTTGAGTTGACTCCAGTCAATGGCAGCGCCATTTAGCCACCTGGCGTTATGTTTAGGCAACTTGACTAAGGTTGATAACTTGACTAAAATGAAACTCAACTTTTCAACTTATATAAAGTGGTGAGTTGTAGGTTTAAGCTTTGGCTTAAAGAGGCTTCCACAAAAATATTTGCTTTGGCGTAAAGATTTTCAACTTAGGGGTATTTGCATACATTAGGGGTGTTTTGTTAGCCCAGGCAATTCAAATCCTTTTACTTCCGCTTTACACAGCAACAACAACAACATAAGACAGATGCGCCCGATAGCAAAGATTCACACTCTTACACCGCCCCCGCCCCCTCCCCTCTCATATATTTAAAGATAAAGCGTGCGTGGCGTATAAAAAAATAAATATGATTACATATTGTTGTGCGGCTGAGGAAGGCCGAAAGGGTTGACATTTTCTGCAAAAGCCACTTTTAAGGCAATCACCCACCAGACAGCACACAATGGCGGGCATTCAATTTTTAATATTTGCCTTGCAAATTTTCTATAAAATGCATTTGTGTTGTGTCTACCAACCCCAACCCCAAAACTGGACTGGGACCCGGGACCTGGCAAACGTTGACAGGCGGGGCGCACTATCGCTGAAACCGAAATAAAAAATAATAAAAAAAAAATAGCTGGCAAAGTGGGAAAGTGAATGGAGCTTGGAGCAATGTCAACACATGGAAATTGCAAGGACAGCGGCAAAAACAAAAAAAAACAAACAACAACAAATGATATTGCCAACAAAAACTACAGGTAAAAGTCAGGGCAGAAGCGGAAGCAATAAATTGGTTAGGTAAAAAGCTTGTCGCAGACATAGACACACACACACACACAGACAAACACCCACACATTCATAACAAGCATACCGGCCGGGGACATTGCCCGTAATTTTGGCTTGGACGCCAAGGGAGTGAGAAAGCACTTGGTTAGTTTATTACATATTTCGCCTGGCTGAAAATCACAAAGAAATTGCCAATATTAATGCAAAACCATTTATGGGTTTGCCAAACAGTTTGGTTAATGTCCCACCAGTGTGCTCCACAGACAGACTCAAAGGAAATGGTAAATTACGTTGAAGGTACGAGTTAGTTGGCACTAGACGTGGCTGAGGCTGTTAAGTACTAATTTCTATGCATATTTTGGATTTACTTTTATTCACTCGCAAACAGAGTGACAGCTGAGTTATGGTGCGAACTAAACGGAATTAAAGTATGATTTTCAAGGCCCTTTTATAAGTGGCTTAGTAAGCGTGAATATTTCTTCAAAAAATTATTATATGAGAATATCCTGCCGTATACGTAATATAACATTCTTACGAACATTACTTGCGATCCAAGTGATTAATCTTTAACTTATGTTACTAAATGGTGTTAAGCGCTTAGAGATTTCCTTCAAATCAGTGAAAAATATTTTGCTCAGCCTGCTTTAACAACGAAATAAGGGTTGCTTAAAGTGTTATTTTTGAAATCAACACACATTTTAATTATTTTCATCCAATTTGTAGGTAACATAAAGCATAAAGAAGGAAGTTTATTCAACGATTCAACGAGTCCAACATAGCACCTTATAGCGCATAAAAAATTAAATCTAATTAAATTCTTTTATTTTTACGATGAAATAAATAGAAACTATTTTTCCTTACTTAAAAAAAATGTTTTTTAAATTTTTTGTACATTTTGTCTAATAACACTAGTTTATAGCGAAAAAGACACATTGAAGACATTATTTTTTAATGATGTGTTTTCGAATGCTGAACTCAAAAATTAAATTAAAAATTGTTGTATGAATACGTTTTTCAATTATAATTTTTTTTTAGTTTTGTGGTAGGTACCCATACTTTTTTTTACAAACATTTGATGGAATCAAGCAAGATATTAATCAAAAGGGTATACAATTCCCAATAATCTAGTCGAAGAACATTTTCCAATCAGTTTAGTAGTTTGAAAGTTAAAAGCAAAAATATTTCGAAAAAAAAATGTTTTTTTCTCAAAAAGTGAAAAAGTTGATTTTCTAAAATCTGTAAATGGTTGAAAATTATAATCAAAAAATGTTTTTTTCTTTTAGACTCACGACTTGTAATTTTACGAAGAAAATAAGGTATTGATGACGAAAATCTGTGGATAAATAGCGAAGTTGTGAGCAATTTTGTGAAAGTACAAAAAGTCAAATTTGAATATTTTTTTCACTTCGCTTTTTGCTCAATGTACGAGTTTCAATAGAAGCCAAATCACAGAAAAAAATTAAGAGTCAGGTCAAAAACGAAGAAAAAATTCAAATATTTTCTAATAAATACATAAAACATTGAACATTTGACTGTTAGTACTTGTACTCAATTGCTCACAACTCCTTTATTTATCCATAGATATGCTTTATCAACACCTCATTTTATTCGTAGAATAATTCAATTTATGTTTATTAGTTTCAACCTTTTACAGATTTATAGAAAACAATTTTTGCAGGTTTTTAAGCAAAAAATTGATTTTTTCGAAATATTTTTGCTTGTAGCATTCAAACTACTAAACCTATCATAAAATGATCTTCAATTAGTTTATTAAAAATTGCATACCCTTTAGATTAATACCTTGCATGACGCCATCTAAAGTTTCTATCTCGATATATGTCATAAAATGTAGGGGTACCTTCCGAAAAAAACTAAAAAAAATTCTAACTCAAAAACGTGTTCATACAAAATTTTTTGAAATTCATTTTTAAGTTTAGCATTCTAAAGTACATAAGAAAAAAATAACCACTTCAATGGGTATATAATTTTTTTTATTTTTGTAAACTAGTGTAATTCATACAAATAGAATCACTTTTGAACAGATCAATGCCAAAGTGTTTCTATTTGGATGAAGTATTGTGACAAAATGATTTTTTTTGGCGATCTGTTACATGGGTTTTTGAAATATAATATGTCTAGAACATTTTTTTCCCAAAGTTTCAAGTCAATCGGAACAAAACTTAGGGAGATAGAGATTTTTTAAATTCGGCCCATTAATTCTGACAAAAATTTTAACTTTTCAGTTTTTAATCTTTTAGTTTATTCACGCGCTAATGTATCCGACATTTTAACACCAACTAAGATATAAAATTTGGGTTATTGATTTCAGTTGAATCTATCAACAATTATCGTGTCCACCGGGGGAAGACTTTTTTGAGGTGTCCGGCTGGCTGAATATTTTCAGATATTTTAGATTTTAAATTTTCTCTTCTTTTTTTATTTTTCTTCGTTAATTAAATTTAAAAAAAAGTGCGACCTTGAAACCCCATCTAAAATTTTAATAATCTCAATTGGTTAATTCCAAAGTTGGTGCAGGCACAGATCACCTTAGCTAAGAGTGAAGCTGTTTATGGCATTTTAAAATCGTTATTATAAAAAAACAACAAATTTTCTTTCTAGTATATGAACATTTGGACTGATATTGGTACTGAGGATGGTCGGAGAGGGTGCATATGGGCATTTTTTGACCAAAAAATAATACATCAGAAATACATATATTTAAATGTTATGTTTTAAATTTTTGATTTGGTAAATTTTTGGAAATAAATATAACATTTATTAATTAGTGTTATTTATCATTGCACTCATTGCATTAATGGGGTCTTCTAACTTTGAAAAAAATTTTGTTTTGCATTATTATTATTAAACCCACCTTATTTTTTATATAGAATTCGGACATTACTTTACTCTTCAAGAAACAACGCCTGTTTTGGTTTATTTATTTCTTTATGAAATCCAAACTGATCCCCCTTGGTGTGCAGGTTTGTAATATGGAGTTAGCTTTTATCCCCATTTTTATCGGTTCAGGATGAAGTTCTACGTGATAGGGAATTCTTTCAAACCTATTAAACGATTGTTTGAAAATATTGAAATCCGCGCTACTAAGAAAACTGTGATTTGTTCATCGTGTAAATCTCGACTAAGAGGTTCCAGACCTACTTAAACCGGTTTAATAGTAATTGAGAGCCATATCTTAGGAATTATAAAAGCTATGATCTGGAAATTTGATGAGTTTGTGGATTATATGGATATTTTCCAGGTTCAAAACTGGTTCCAAACTTGTTAGTGGAAAGCGATTCCCAACTGGTACAAGCTTGATTATAAACTTTTTGATAACGGGATCGACATTTATTGTATTTTATTCTGTAAGAGAAAAATATCAACACATATTTTTGGAATCGAGCTCGCCGTAAATATACTTAATTAGTATGGACATAAATAAATATATATTTTTGTTCACATTAAAGAAAGTTGCACGTGTCGTGAGCTTACGGAGCGTGAGCGTAAATATGACATTCGTGTTAGATTCGTGTCGTGTCTTAAATCTCTGATGCTTGCCGTATGTTGAATTGTTTTACAATTTAAAAATTAGCCGTAGGTCTCTGCAGCCAGTGCTATAATTTTTAAGTGAGGCCTAGTTTTAAAAATTTGTCCATCTGTAAATAATAATAATAATAATTTAAAAATATTTATTTAATACGCCTTTTGCACCGAAATTAGAAATGTTATAGTATTTTATAATTGTACTATTGATTTTTATTAACTTGGCTTATTCTGTATATTTGCTCCGTCCTCTTTACTTATTTATTCTAATTCAAATGCACTTTTGAATCATCTCTGACATTCGTTTTAGTCAAATTGCACTTTTTTGATGGCCACACTAGTAATTTCCGCTTCTTTAAGTTCCTCATCGGTGGTGGAATTATAGATATGTTTCAAATACAAATTGAAATAATCGGTATAATTCATAGGTGTCGAAATGCGATGTTTGCGCACAGGCAGACGCGGTGACAGAGACAACATGCTGGCCCATTGGCCATCACAGAGATCATCATAGCGCAACAGGCCCACCTCGTGACCACCCAAATCGCCGGGACCCCGACACATGGGCTGCTGTCCGTCCCATAGCTTAAGCACAAATTCACGTATCCAACGAGCCAAATACAGGGCACGGCAATCACAGTGCCAGGGATTCTTGTCCAATTTAACAGCCACCAGTTTGTCCAGGCCATGCAAGGCTCCATGGGGCAAAAACATGAGCTTATTGGAGTCAATGCGGCTGGGCAAGGAGAAACAAGAGAAGGTGTTGATGTTATTGGGTATTTTAGAGGATAAAGAGTGGACTCACAGTTTTTCCAGCTGGGTGAGAGGTTCAAATGCTCGAGCATCAAAATACTTGAGTATGTTATTATTAAGCATAAGTATTTTCAGATTTGTAAGACCCTTAAAGTCATCAGCCTCCAAGGTGGTCAAATTGTTGGAGAATAAGGTAAGACGCGTTAGAGAGCTGACTTGAAGAAACAGGCCAGCGGGAATGGTAGACATGGAATTTTGACCCAGAAAGAGTTCATTCAGATTTTTCAACTCAGCAAAGGCCTGACCATCGAGCTGGAAAATATAAAAATTTAAATTAAAGAAGAAATTATTTTTGGAAAATCCACCTTCAAGGTCGGAAGATTGGGATTTATGTTATAAATCTTCATGTTTCAAAAGACATCATTTTTTTTTCAAAATTTTTTGAAGTTTTACTCACATGACTTATACGATTTGTGGTCAGATCTAGGGTAACCAGATTGACCAGATTATTGAAAATGGTGCCCGAAATTGAAGAGATGCGATTGTTATGCAACATTAAAGTGCGTAAATTCTCCAGACCAGCAAAAAAGTCATCATCTATCTTGGCTGAAATTCAAGAAAACTATGAATGTAAAATCAGATTTAGGGCCGTTTTCTCATCTTCATGTTTTTTAAAGCGTGTGAAAATATATGTGGCCTACTTTTAGGCCGCATTTAAAATCGTAGACATTCAAAAGCGGCCTAAAAGTAGGCACCTGGATTTAAAAAAAAACAGTAACATGAGAAAACGGTCCTTAGAAATTTCTTTCCTTAATTTACCTATTTGATTCCAACCAAAGTTTAAGGTTTTTAACTTGCTCAAATAACGTATGCTGCCCGAAACCAGTTCATCAATATTATTTCGTGACATATCCAGCTCTTCCAGCAACAATTGATCACGCAATAGATAAGGTGGAAAGTTTTTGATTTGATTATCACACATATTAATAACCGTCAGTCGCTGAGCATGAAAGAATATGGATTCGGGCAGTAAAACTATTTCATTTTTACTTATATCCAGCAGATTAAGATTACGCAATTTCCAAAAAGTGCGTGCATCAATATCCTCCAGTTGATTATTTTGTATGCGCCTAAGAAAATTAAAAAAAAAAAAAAAAAATTGGCGACCGTGACTTTTTTTTTTTAATTTTTCAACTCACAAATGCAATAGACTATCCAAATCCTGAAACAAATCAAAGGGTAAAAAGTCCAGCACATTGTTTGATATATCCAATTCCTTTAATAAAGTCAAACCACGAAACGTATCCTTGTGTAGCGTGGACAACAAATTGCGCGAGAGATCACTTATATACCAGAATCCATTCAATTTCTTATCAAATTTCTATAAAAAAACAACTTACATGGCCACCATATTCATGGGTATAACCTGTGTAACAGGCACAGACTTCAAATTGGTATTCCAGCAGGTAAAACTCTTGGTATCCGGATTACAGCGACACACCCCGGATGTACAGTGATTCCACTCATTTTGACTGCCCGTAGCCAAATGCCAAATGGGCTGCTCCACCGAACGTAAACGACTTTCAATTTGTCTGACACGCTTCACCAAATCAAAGTTGGCCAAATGCGACATGGCATTAACCTCGTCCTGATTAAGTTCCCCATTTCTCATGCTGGACTTCAAAGTGTTGGCATCTTTCTCCATGGTGTGGGTGCCATTGGGCAGGGCATTGATGAGCAACAACAGCTGTGACACTATACCCAAGGATTCACAAGCATTTAGCGAACAATTCCGTGAACCACCCGATATCAGAGGCACCAAATACTTTTGACGAAAGTCATCCAGACTCTGTAACTGCAAATCCTTAGCCTGTTGAGCCTCCGCCGTGCACACTAACCAGACGAAACACAAATATCTGAGTACCGACTGCGACATATCTTGGAGCTTATGAAATGAAATGCCGTGATCCGCAACCGTATTTATAGCCTCCACTTCATTCCGTTCATAATTCGAATAATTTACGAAAATTTACATTTCGCAAACAATTACCTTAATTTAAGTAGTTCACAGCGCCGCATGGGAGCCGTCCAGCCCCCATTGGTCTTGGGTGAAGCGTATTTTATGTTCGCCCCGAATCTGACGACATAAGAAACCGAAAGTTTACTGTGAGAGAATTTTGAATGCACGCTTAACTATTAATTGCATCCAGCTGGCTCATCTTCAATTGCATTTATTTTTTTTGTCAAGGTCTTTCCTGAAGTCAATGTAATGCTACCAAGGCCACAGCTTCGGGGAAAACGCTTCATAATTGGTAGTTAGCTTGTGTTCTATATACATTATCTTTATAGATTGACTCGGCGCTCTTCGATTTGCCTACAAAAAGATATCAACTTCAGATTGATTCTTGAATATTTTAAAATATTTTTTTTTTCCCGGTAAATCTTTCAAATTAAATTTCTAAAACATCGGCTCAAATACTAAGGCTTACTCCATAACCCCGCCACACAGTAAAAATCTATCACTTCTCATTTTTCCACATTTTGTGTTGGTTTTCCAAAATTAGAAAATTATTTTTCCATCTTTCAAACCAAATTTAATTCAGATCGGTTCGAAAAAAGCGGTCTCTTCCTTGTGAGCGGATTTTCAAACATCTCATGTCTAAGTATTTTGCATACGTTCCTTACAAACCGAGTTTAAAGTCAATCGGATGATAAACAGTTTTAAAAATTAAAATTTCCGGGCATTTCCCGCTCTGGAGGCGGATTTCTCAAACATCGTATAATCACTTGTCTAATTATTTTGCACACTATTGATTCACTTTGAATACCCATCATTTAGTTTTTTCGATGAAGAATTTTCGGGCCATTGTGGACGAATTTTTCGGAGTCGGGAAAACACGTGACCCATTATTTCGCTTAATTTACTTACAGAACAAATTAAAGTCCATCGGAACAATTTTGCCCATATAAGCGTTTCCGAGAGTTTTCCACCGCTTGCGGGTGGATTTTTTCAAAACCCCGCCTTAGTTCCACCTTTTAACACTAATGGAAACTTCTGTGAAAGTTTCTGCTTTCTATCGCTTACCGTTTAGGCCATGCGTAGATTGTCAATCAGTCAGTCAGTGAGGACAAACTTTTTTATATATAGAGAGAAGAGAAGAGATACTAGCCTATACCCGCAGCTTCGCTCGCACTTGTGTAAATAATCTATAGTTGTTAATTTTAAACATATATATATATTTCCTTGAATAGTAACCCAATCAGAAATGAACTATAGGTTTCCAAATTAACGGAAAACTGTTGAATGCGCCGTTTTCGTTTCTTATCCAAAAAGCTCTTCCTATAACAAAAAATTTAACAATTTTATTTTAAAATATTGAAAAATATTTCTGCAAAGTCGGAAAAAGCGACATGAACATGGAAAACAGTGCGCAAACATTTTTGTAGCCATTTTCTGCTAAGTATTCGAATTTTTCAAAATTTGAAAATCAAGTTTGCAATATTTTGTTATGTAGAGCTCTGTAAATAAGCATGGAGCTGATCAGATAAAAAACAGTGGAGTTTTATACAACAGTTTTTTACCCATTTTCAGACTTTAGGGGTATTGTTTCTATCATTTGAAAGTCATGTTTTCTATATTTTAGTATGAAAATCTTTAAAAATGGGCTTAAAGACAATCGGGCGAAAATTGGGCGGAACTGAACGGGAATTTGAAAATTGTGGGACGGGCGGGATGATTCCGAAATACCAACATTGACTATTACTTTTTTTAAAAAATTGTCAACTTATTGCTGGAGCTGGAAAGCTGGAGCTTTGACAAGAAACCTACAATCCATGAATAGGCTTTGTGGTACAGAAAACTATATAATCATTGCTCAGAAAATGTATTTGACACCAAAGTAATGCAACAAATAGGATGCATCTGTAAAACAGCTTGATAAAGCGCTTAGTAGCACTGTTTTTGAATCCTCCCTTCAAAGAGTTAGGTTTCTTGTCCGCAGAAACACGGAATGATGTTCATGTAAAAGTAAGATCAATGTAGGAATTAATTAAAGGTTTCGAGGGTCAAATAAGTAACAAAGAAAATAACTCTTCTTTTAAAAATACTTCTGATCGTTTCTCAGAATTAATTGAAGATTTATTAGAAAAAGAAGATGAAATATCTCATGAAATCAGTTTTTACACTTTCGTTTTGGAAAGACTGTACTGAGATTACACTAATGCAAAAACTTGCACGGCAAGTATTTAATGTGCCAACTTCATCAGCAACCAGTAAAAGAGTGTTTTTCTACCTTCTAGAAGAAATTAGAACACGTCTGACAATTTTGAAAATTAAATTTCTAATCAATAATTTATCCCTAAATAAATAAAAAAAAATGTTTCAGAATGCATTCCTGTATAATTTGAAAAAATAAAAAACCTAAAATACATAAGTTCATTTTTTAATAAAAAATGTTAGGAATCCGAAATTTTCGGGATTCGGGACGAGCAGGAGAATTTTAACACTCCCGAGATTTTTGCGGGACAGGACAGAAAATTTATGGTTCGGGACGGATGTAATTTTCTTTAGTTAATTGGCTTTTCCAAAAAAAGTGTAATTTTTTTGAATTTTTATTGTTGACCATTAAAATTGATGTTCAATCAGTTCAAATTGAAAACCAAAAAGGATTTTTTTTGACAATTTTTCGGCAATTTTACGGACTTAAACAAAAAATAGTATTTCCCATTGGTAATATTTTGTTTGTTTTTTGATCATTTTCTGAAAATTCTTGAGTGCCAGATTTACCAAAATATTCTGTTAATTTTGTCCATATCTTGGTAACATGCAGCAGTGCATTCCAAAAACAAAATTTACTCTGTTTCCCTATTATGCTCAGTACAAAAGTTCAACAAAATTGCTGCTTTATATAGAGATTTTTGTTATGGCAGCAATTTTGTTGAAGTGGATAATGAGCATTAACATTAAATTAAGAATAAAACTGAAACCGTTAACCAAAAGACACGTATCAGGACGAACCTATTGCAGAAACATAAATCGGGCGCCATCTATAGATTTTTATCAACTTCCCAAAAACTGTAACCAGTAATCTAACTGTTCCCGCTAATATCAAAAAATTTCCCCGCTATTAACTGTGCCCACTAATATCCTTATCAAACTGTTCCCACTTAAATAAAGTCACTAGAGGTCGCCAAAGGGAAACCACCCCCAAATGTAACCGTTAAAGGCGCGCCATATTCAAAAGAATTTGTTGAACTTCTTCGTTTTACATTTTATTTTACACCACACACCGTTTCGTTTTAGGGCAAGTGTCAAAAGCCAACTGTATGGGCTTAACGCACAGCAAATCGGCTATAACTTTATACTTGGCCAGCAGGATATTTGGATAGGGTATGGCATGCAGATCATCCACATATTGCATATGCAATTTTTCCAATTCCCCAGGCACTCGCACCGGTTTCGCTTTATCAGCTGGGCGGCTTTGCTTAATGCGCCCATTAAAGTCATCGAGACGTTCCCCAAAGTCCTTAACAAAGAAACAAGGATCAATGGCCACATAAATCTGTCCCAAATTGGGATTACCACTTTGACACTCTTCATTCCAGCGGGGTATATGCGTGGCATAGTTGGCACCCGACATGACGCCACACAGCAAATCAATAATGGTGGCCAGGCAGTAGCCCTTGTGCCCACCAGCGGGAAACAGACGTTGAGCACTGAGAGCCAAGCTGGGAAAACAGGTGGATATACCACATTCATCGGCTGCCCAGTTGTGGGGTATATACTCATTCCTCATAAAGGCCCACTCGATGGCACCAATATCCCGCACACTGGCAGCCATATCGAGCATAAAATGTGAGTTTACTCCCGGAGCGCCAAAGGCCAGGCAATTGGCACCCAGACTGGCTACCTGAGCATCGGGGGGCACCAGCATGGGTGCGGCATTGGACAGCACCAAGCCCACAAAGCCCTGGCTCAAGGCCCTAAAGGCATACCAAGCGGCCATACCAAAATGATGCGACTGCTTGGCCACCACAAATCCAATCCCAGCACTGCTTGCCTTTTACAGCCAAATCCATACAAAAGTTACCCACAATCACACCCAGGCAACAATTTCCATTCACATGTGCAGTGGCCACGGTTTGGCCAATGATCTGTGGCTCCGCCTCAATGCTGACATAACGATGATGCAAATCATTTAAATAAACCTCCAAACGATTCAAACCATTGCCATAGACACCACGATAGTCGGCGGCCAATAGAAAGTCACTGATGCAACGCAATTTCAGGGCCGGCACACCCACACGACTCAAGCAATCCTGTATGAAACGACGTGCCTCCTCGGCCAGAACCAACGAAGTGTTGGCCAACTCTGGGGTAAACTTTAAAGGCAGGCGAAAACTGGCCAGACGCACGGGTACAATGCATATGGGTGGCGGCCCAAGAAGCCTTAACATGTTGTTGGAAATTATTTGATTTAAATGGAAAGCTTTAACTGGGGTTGCTATTTTGTGTATATTTTTTAGAGGGAAGGGGTTTAGTTTTTGGGGAATTGGGGGATACAATAGTTTAGATTAGATGTTATTCTGCGACAAATTTAATTTAAAGCAGTAGAGGTAAGCACGGCCACACCGCGCTCATAGAAGCTGTGCGAGTCCTGACCAGCGGCCACAGCCAAATCCACCGTAAACAGCAGCTCTGTGCGTGTGGAGTTCAAATATACCGGCAATGTGAGCTTGCTAATACGCGTTTCCGTTGAAATTCTGTGGAAGAAATGTTAAATTAGTCAAGGAACTTTTTTATAAACAGAAACTACAGCTTTGGATATACAAATAGCACAAATGGAACAAGTCAAGAAAAAGTAACCTTATTTATATATCAACTTAGGCATCGGGAATATAGTGAAGACCCTAAATTAGTTAAAAAATAAATGTATACCTTGCTCTCCATAATTTGATATTAATATCGACAACTGGGGTACCGGAGTACCCCAAGATAGTGAACAAAATCCAATATTTTGTGTAGACAGAGGATGTAAATCCAGTTGGATTTTAAAGAACTTGGTTCCCAAAATAATGCCATTTTACAAGGAAAAAGTCACTAGAATTTTTGATGTTTTGCTTAAGCCTAGTACGCAGAACAACAATTTTTATCTTCATAAAATAGAAACACTTTGGCTTTCTTTGATGTTCATGAACTGTATGAAAGGGTTCATATTAGAAGTATCTGGTACAAGGCAGAAAGTTAGAAAATCTGTTTGAATTGTCACCAGTGGAGTTCCTGAACCTGAACGAACAGCTGTTTACAGCTGCTTCCTACAAAAGAAGCAGTGTGACCATAAAAATTGCAAAAAATACGGCCACTTCTTTGTCAAATGACAAGCTATTCACAATGAATACATGTCAACATGAAGGCCTACTAAATTATCAAGTCTTATGCATCGAACAGTGGAAACTCAACCTTTCAACCTTCTTCCAACCAAATTGCACACCCTAAACTTATAATCGGTATCGTATAAGGCTTTAATGATACTGTCAGAGGTGATCAGGCATACGTAATCTACTTCAATCTCATGGATGTGAAAACCATGTACGGCTGAGTTCACATTGTGCCACGCATGAGACATGATAATCTAGTAGGCCCTTATCTTGTCTTGTTTTCATTGTGAATAGCTTGTCATTTGACATTTAAAAACAGACAACATGAAGGCTTACTAGATTATCATTTCTTATGCATCGAACAATGTGATCTCAGCCTTAGTATTTATGTTGAATTGTTTCGAATGTCAAATGACAAGCCATTTACAATGAAAACAAGACAAGAGGGCCTACTAGATTGTCATGTCTCATGCGTCGAACAGTGCTAAGACCAGACTTAGGTATTTTTATGCCTGCTCACATACCGTCACATCGAACAATGTACAAAAGCAGCTGGCGCAAAAAAATTTGTTAATTTTAATTTTTGAATTTGTAATAAGAAATCAAAAAATGGAAAATATTGGTCGGGCGTTTTAAATACAGTCACTTGCAGACATGTGTGAAAAGACAGAAGGGCAAAGGGTAAGTTCACTGCAACGATAGTTGGCACTAAGGAGAAGATGACAGCAGCAGCTGCCTGCAAATGGATCGAGTGACTTGGAGTTAAAGTCAATAAGATTGCTGCTAAGCCCGCCGCATTACAGATTTTAGTGGAAGTTGCGGCAACTCGAGGATAGTTAATTGTCCAAATCATTGTGCAGTCTCTTATTTGCTAGTTCTTACATGGACTTTCGCTTTTATAAGAAAAACCTGTCGCGGAGCTGCTTTCATACGCGCCAAATGCCTTTCTTTTCACTCAAGTTTTTACTAATTTGATCCACGTCTTCTTCTGTTTTCAAGTCACTTTGTCCGACTATTTGTTCTTAAACACATCCTTATACTCCTTAACGAGATCTACAAGTATCAGCTGCTATTCCACCGTAAAATGCTGGCTACTTTATCTATTTTCTCGATTCAAAATAAAATTAAAGCGTTTCTGATCCTGCCGGTGTGTCCATACTACCATTGCACACAATACCTAAATTCAAAATCCACGTACATAAGAAACAAAATTGCGCGAAATCTTACTAGTTGCGAAATCTTACTAGTTGCAAAATCTAGATGGCTTTCGAAATCCACCTGGATTTGCAAAAACAGGAACATGAGAAAACGGCCCTTAATAAAATATCGGTTGGGAGTTGTCATACATTAAACAGAATTACATAAGAGAGAAATAGAGTGAATAGTTACCGAATATAGAGTTACTCTGTTCAGTCATTGAACCAAATATAACAACTTATATGGAACCCAACACTTACTGTTAAAAGGGTCAAAAAAGTTAATGGGTTTATAAAGCGTATAGCAAAGGAGTTGTTCGATCACGTACGTAACGTACGTTTCACGAAATAATAATCTATTGACGCACGATTAACGCACACAATTTATTAACGCCTTTTGCGTCACGCACGATTAACCACCCCGAATTTTTTCTTATTCCCTAATTTCTATCATGGGTTCATGGCAACACTGCGCCTTTTTCTATAGAGCAGCTGCGAGCAGCGGATATAAGAAAAAAAAAAGTTAAATGGTTTATATTTTTTTTTATACCTATCAGTTATACGCACGAAAGACGCAGTGTTTTCTCACGATTATCCTAAAACGCCGTGTAAAAACGATACCCACTTTAAACCAGTATCCCACCCCTAACGCGGAGAACATTAAACTTAATTAATCAATCTTTACTCAATTATGTTCTTTTGTGCTATTTGTATGACCCAGACTGTTTATATTCAACACTTACTTGATCCACTTGAGTATGGTCAAAGGCAGATCCATCATAATGGTAGAAGCCAGCAATAATTCGTTGTTCTTGCACTGGGCACCTTGCAGTTTAAGGCCCGTAACGCCAAAGCAACAATCCTTTTGATCAGTTTTCAATCCTGCATCGGCTATGATCACCTCCAGACCCAATTCCTCCAGGGACCAGCTATTAGCCTGAGCCACACACTGCCGGGTGGCAGTAATATAGGCCTCGGGATTGAGTAGGCCACCCAACCAAACAGGAAAACCTTGCAATTCCTTGGCTCCCGCTTGGGAAACCAATTGTGAGACCTTTTGCAATTGCTGAACACGCGTGCTAAAGTCTGTGATCCATTGTATGACAGTGCAACCGGCGGGCACTGTATAACGTTTCCAGCCCTTGGGTATAATGCCACGCACCAGCTCGGATAACATGCTGCGATGATGATTGGTTTGTTTCTTTTCACCCTTACAGATGAGCACCACATCCTGCAGATCTAGTATGACAGTTTGCAAGAGGCGTGCAGCACTGGTAACTTCACGTTCAAAGTAGCGATATAGAGGATCCTTAATGTTCTCCACGGTACGTTTCAAGACCTGCAGATTCTTGGGCAACAGCTCCAACCAGGCGGTGGCAGAGTTGTGTAAAGTTTTCATCCAAGAAGGACGACCATCTCCACTGCGTGCCATGGCCAAAGCAGCCGATTGCTCGGATTGCTCCTCCACGCTGTAGGCCAACTCATCGTCGTCTTCTAGTTGTTGCATTTTCAGCAATTTACTAACCAAATCCGTGCCACGTGTGGTAAGCAACACCTTTTCGGCATTATTGGGCAAACCCAACCAGGAGGGAGTCTGACGATCGGTCAAATTTTCAATCCATTTCAAGAAATGATCACGACGTGTGCCATCCGGCATGGTAATATGACGCAGACCACCCGAAGCGCCATCCACATTGGCCACCAAAGCAAAGTCTGCCTCAAAACTGCGTGCGGTGAAGAGTTTCTTGAGGAAGGAGGTCAACAGACGTTGATCAAAATCATTATCAATTTTGCCACCATAAATGGACTGGGACAACAAAGTGACCAAAGCATCCCAGGGCACCTTTTCGGGTGGTAAATTGGTACGACCCATGGCGGTGGTATCAATCCAGGTGTCCAAAGTGTCACAAGCCACACGCAAATCGGACTCATTGAACTCATACTTCTTGGCCCAACCCAAGGGAACATAACGTAGACGCTCTTGGACTATGGCATGGAACCAGGCCAGCAGGAAATAGAGACGTGCACGCTCACTAGGAGCTTTCATCATGCGTGCAGCGGGCACAGTAGAGAAAGTACGCAAAAGATTGGCTCTAATGCCCGGAGGAGGTTCAAAGACAAAGATGCGTCCAGCACGTAACAAATTAACGGGCACCTTGGGATTAATTTCCATGGTCAGGAACAAACGGAAGCCCGAGTGTGGCTGTAGGGAGTGCATTTTCTTTTCCAATTGCACCAGCCACTGAGGAGCCAGGTGCACGTTCTTGAGCAAGACCCAACGTCCCGTTTTACAGGCCATATTAATGGCTCTTTCGGCCTGATTAAAGCCCTCGGCTGAGCCAATGGCTATGCTGGAGATTTGTTTATTTTGTTCGGCAGCCAAATCATCTACACGTCCCGAGGCATCAAAACCAGGCACCGAGCACAGCAAAGCAGGAGTATTACAATTCAATTGTTTATCCACCACGGCGGTAAAGTCCAATTCCTGTTCGGCATTGGGCATAAAATCCACACCCAAAACGGTATTCACCACATTATGGGCCGCAGCTATGACACGATCCGGTCGGAAGGCTTGTATTAACAACAATTGATGTACAGAACTGGCTATGGCTGACAAAGCCTTGGATTCATCCCATAGCTGTGGCACCACCTGTTCGGGTGAGCTCTGCTGCAGCCAGGCTCCCAGTTCAGGCATGGCTTTAACCTTCTCCAGCAATTTACGGAAAATGGGTAGACGTGTGGCCAAACGATTAACACTTTCCACTTGTTCCGCACCCAAACCCTCCACCTGAGTGGGATTGGCCAGTAAACCCTCACGACTGCGTAGGAAGAAATTAAATTCTGCATCCAAATTCGATTCCGAGGTGCCCTTCAAATGTATTTTACACATTAACAGGGCAAAGGTAAGACGATCATTATGCAACATGCCACGTGCCACACGTTCATAGCACACCTGGAACAAATCCTTGGTTATAATACCCAAACGTTCCGAATGATCGCTGCGTCCCTCTAATCTCAAATTATTATACAAGACCGTGGAGAAAATATCCAAAAACATTTTCAAGGAATATTGATACAGGAAATGCACCTGATTCAGGCTATCCATGGTGAAGTATATGTTACTGCAGGCCACCGAGAGTGGTAAATATTGTTGGGATACCGTTTCAATTTCAGCTATAACCTTATCCGTTTCATCCACCTTTTGATTAATATCATAGGCCTCCTTTTTGAGTGTTTCCAAGGTGGTTATTACCGAATCATCATCCAGAATCTTGCCCTTGGCATCATTCAAGGCCTGCAAAAGACTCTTCTCCAGCTGACGCAAACGTAAACGGAATTCTCCTTGTAATTTCAATAAATCCGAACGCTTTTCATCTATATCCGGACGTTCAGCCTTTAAAACCTGATTCAAACACTGCGACTGCAAAGAGCTGCGTGTTACGGTAAAATTAACAAAAGTCACCCTAGAGCATATATCTGGGGGGAACTCCACAGTGGGATCACGTGTGGACAAAAAGATAACAAACGAAGGTGATAAATCTATATCCTGATCTCCCAGTGTAATCAAAACACGTCCACCCGTGCGTCGTAGTTCACGATTCAGCACCGGATTCAATATAGGATCATAATTCTCCACATCCTGCACCAGCAATGGATTACCAAAACGCAAAGCCGATTCCAAATTCTTACGGAATGAATCGTCTAGGAATGAAGTTTTTGTAATCTTTTTACCCGCATACTCATTCAACAGGAAAGTGGTGGCCTGACCCGAGGGATCTATTATCAAAGGATAACGATTGAAACGTTTCAGCATAATAGCATTCTCTGTACACAAATCATCTGTGGGCAATGCATTTGCCTGCCAGCGTAGACGTTCATCCGGATTGGATAGGTATTCGGTGCGTGCTATATCCGCACGATATTGTATACTGGCTGATTGTAAATGCTGTGACCAGGTGGTGAATAAATTCAAACGATAATGCTGATCAAAGTAACCGCCATAGGCTATAAATGCGGCCGAGAGCAGCACATCACCCACTATGGTAGACATTTGGGATTTAAAGGTTTCACTTGTCGACTCCCAACGTTCACGCTCAATATTCAAACTCTTGAGTAAAGCAATCGAACGATCCACCTTGGCCTGAACATTCTCCAAATCGGTTTTAATGGCCTGAGCTTGTGATATAAGCTGAGCATATTCCTCTTTGTAGGCCGCTATGCTGCGTTCCAGTTGTTCCACCAAATCTTTGGTCTCCTTGGCACTTTGCAAATTAACATCAGCTTGTTCCTCCAGGGAACGCAATTCCTCACGCAAGGGTTCCACACGTTTCAACATATCAGCATATTCGATCTGGGGAAGATTTAAAATTTAAATTATGATATATTTTTTTAATGATTTTAAAAGGTATAGCGACATAATATCGACGATATACCCATGTGTTCTACAAATAGCTTTCGACCCTAAAACGACCCAAATCGTACGGAAATTGGGTCGGAAGCGATTTGTAGAACACCTGAGATAATTTCAGTATAACCCAGTTCGTTGTGTTCTCTGTCAAAATTTTGTCCTAATTTCAAGCTATATTTATCAGATCATTTTCTGTGGCGACCATATGTCGCTTTATTCTGTTAAAACTTCTTCACTTAAAGACGTCATAATTTTTCGCGTTGTCGTTCTTTGGAGATTAGAAATATGAAATGTCCACTGCTTTCCTATATTTGGGTTCAGCATAAGCTTAAGTCTGCTAACTTACTAATAACATAAATGTTAATGGTCTGTTAATTGAAACAAGTGAAGGATATTATGTACTTTTTATATATATTATATATAAAATTTGATATTATATCGAAATTAGGTCGTTTTAAAATTATCATCAGTGAAATTACACTCCCGATCAATCAAATAGACTCAAGGTTTTTTTTATAGAATATTAACATTTTCAAATTAAATTCAGAACTAAACTTCAAAAAATATATTTTTTTATTTAGTATGCGGTTCTTCAAAGAAGAAAAAGAAAACAGTGCGTTAACCCAATAAAAAACTTTTTTTATCAATCAATTAAATAGACTCAAGTACTTAAAATAAATATTAGAAGGGATTTACATGATGAAGCAAACTTCATGAAGTTTTTTTAGTAGGCGAGAGATTTAAATGTATTTTTTACTATTTGTTTAAAAGCTCTGAAAGATTTCCTTTAAATTCCACGCCTACTAAGAAAACTTCATGAAGTTTGCTTCATGGTGTAAGTCCCGACTAAGTCATATCTTCAAAAAAATGAATTTTGCTTTAAGTTTTTTAGAATGATTTTAGCTTTATAAATAATGTGCATTGTCTCCTTTAATCGAATAACTTCATAAATTCAGTCAGGCATTGAATCTTAAAGGGACCTAAAAAAGATTAAATGATTGATCGCTTCAGGCGATCCAAATCCTAATTGACATCTTTAAACTGTCTACCAGACTTTTACAATACAATTACACACGATACAATTTACACACGTTCCCGAAGATATTGAAGTCAGAATAGTGAGGAGGCCGCTCCACTTAGTTACATTTTCATCCTTAATACTCTTTTTTTTACCACTCGATCGATATGTATTGGGGCATATCCATTGGACTGCTCTCTGCACGGTAAAGCAAGCGAAGCAAGTGAATCAGACGCATTTCCTACTCTCATTCCCTTTACAAATATCAAGTTAATTATTTTTTTGTACATTAGGCCCATCACTTAGATGCGGATCATTTTATGGTTTGTCGTGGTGTGTCAAGAATAACAAACAATTGGGCAAAGTTGTCAAATTTCCGGATGAACCGAAACTGGATGCCTGGCCGGGAGATGAATGCAATCAGTTTTAGGGTACAGATTCGATCGTTTTTCCACCCTGCTGCAATGCCGCATTTCTATAAGGCAGATTCGAAATTGGTAGATGCGGATGAAGGGCTCAATCCGAATGAAAAGGATTATGCTGTTTATATAGATGTTGTATTGGTAAGCATGAGCAAGGAAGAGAGTGTTTAATTTTTTTGAATAACGCGAGAAAAGTGTGAAAAGGCTTCTTGGATGTTTTTAATGTTTTTCAGTGTAGAATCGTATTGTCTGCACGCAGATCAAGTTTGTTTCACATTTATCAATCAATTCCTATCTATCAATAGGGAATGATAAAAAAACTTCTACAATTTTACAGATATTAAGCCAATATTTAAATTCTGTGAAATTTTTAGAAAAAGAATAATATATAGCGGAGATATAAAAATTAAAATTTTTTTCTTATATTTGCGCTCAGTTTGCCAACTTAATGTTAATAATAAATTACGTTTTTTTTTATATTAAAATTTAATGATTACATATATTTTTTTTTTATCTTTTTTTTTTTTTTTTTTTGTTTTTTATTGTTTAGTTTTTTTTTTTGGTTTTTTTTTCTTTCTTTCTTAAAAATCAAAATCTTTTTTTTTTTCATTCGGTTTATCTCTATTTCCCTGGTCTGTGTTTGAGGCTTATCGATAATTTTTGTTTTTTTTTTTTAATAATTTTTCTTTTTTTCCCGAAGATGAAGAATTTTCCATTTTTGTTTCAGGGGATTCGAGATTTTTTTCGGATAATTCTTTTTTTTATTGATAATAAAAAATTTATAACTTGCTTGAAAATTTTAGTTTTTTTACTGTCAAATTATTTTTTACTTCAAAAACCACATCTTACCTGTGCAATGGCCCATTTAACCATAGGACCGCAGGCCATACTAGCACGATTCACCTTCTCAAAGTTATAGTCCGGATTGCTCAGATATTTGGACTTCATTTTTTCACGTACTTCATCCCTAAATTAGGTATAAATTATATGTTAGTTATACTCTTAAAAAATTCAAAATTTTTGTGAGTTTTTGGGGGTATGAATTAAAGCAAGCAAAGCAATCAACGGATAATTTAACCAAATAACCAAAAATTAAAATCATTAATAAAAACTTAAGCCAATTACCGGTTATAATTAAAAGATAAAATTACAAAAGATCAAAAAAGTATTTACAACAACGCAGCATCAAACTCAATTTCTACAACAACAACAACAAGAGAACAAAAAAAACTCAAGAACAAAATATGTAAGTGTGTGTGTGTGTTGAGTAAAAAAAAAATTATATTTTGGTTCATGCTTACGTTATGTTCTCGGTACCAAAGTTAGATACAATTGAGTTTATGAAATTTTCACGCATTATCACTGCGCGTATGGATTTCCAATCTGTTGCATTCTCGCCCAGTAGCAGGCAGATCGATTCTAGTGCCAATTTGACCACCGAAGGTGGATTAGCCATGGTACGCACCTCCACGAGCTGCTGTTTGCGTATCGATTTGACGGCTGTACAATTGATATGATTGATTGGTTGGAGGGGTTAACACATAAAGGATCAGTATTTTTATATTGGGTTATTATCCTAAAGTTATGTACTAAACTGACAAAACGTAATACAATACACGAAACCATTTTCATCTAGTGTTTTGGGTTACAACTGCTATTTAAATGGAATTTTTTACACTCTTGCAATTTAGCTGATTTTCTACTTAAGATATAAGATACGGGAATGAATGGAGCTTGACTGTTACTGATTGTTGATATTTCTTCTAAAATCTCCTACAAAGTTCTAGTTTCATCCGGCTCGAAGGACCAAAATTACTCTTGTTAGGAAAAGTAAAAGAATTGCACGAAAATGTTCACGTTTTAATTTAATTTGCACATTGATCGTACAACAAAACGTACGGACTAAGATTACGGCTCATTCGGGTCGTTTTTGGGTCGGAAGCGATTTGCAGAACTCATCGGTATTATTCACTTCACACTTTAGCAAATTAAATATATCGATTTTTGGAGTAAACCTAAACAGAGTGACCAGATGGTCCGACCTTATTTTATGATAACTATGCCTTCTTTTGTAAGTTGTGATGTCTCTTTCATTTGAAAGCTTGCCAACTTTTGATTAATTTCGGTTTGAAATCCGTCCCGATCCCGCAGTGTCTCATCTTTAGATTGAACCTATAACTAAATTCATCGCCCCGAACCTGAAAAAAGTTTTAGCACCTTTTGACTTTAACTACATTTGCACTTCCGGTAAGAATACTAGTATAATTGCAAGAGTATATAAAATTCGGTATACCGAATTAAAAGTTATCCTTCTTCAATAAATATAATACACCCTCTGTCCCTAAATGTTGTCTTTAGTTCACACACACAAAGATATATAGTAAATCAATATTATAGGTTGATAAGTAAGGGATCATGTTAATGATAAGTTGATTTTTGCCAGTGCATTGCGTATGCAGGTGGTGTTTTGAGTATATAGTATAAGTATATATAGTATGGGTGTATGTGTGTGTGAGGGTTTGTATAAGGTTGATGTCCTTGTCGAGCAGTCATGTCCAAAATGCTTTACAGCAAACAATTTGATCACACAAAGTCTATGCGAAGCTTTTTCTATCGCTGACTGAAAGCTTTTTTACACGAGATTTATACGATAAAGCAAACTTCATGAGGCTTTTTTCAAAAAAGCTTGTGTTTGTGGAAAAGAGGTGTATGCGGCACCTCTACACCACTTTTTTACAATCAAGAGTTTTTAAAAAACTTAATAAAGTTTTGTTTAACGTGTAAATCTGGTCTAAGACGGGATTTACACGAAGAAGTAAAATTCATAAAGTATTTGCAAAAGCTTTGAATGTGGGAAAAGCTGAAAAAGGGTAAGCGATACCTCAACACCTCTTTTCTACAATTAAGAGTTTATTGAAATTTTCAAAATATTTGCTTCTTCGTTTAATTTATCTCAGACGGTATTTACACGTTGAATTAAAATTCATGAAGTTTTTGTAAAAGCTTTTGTTTGTAGAAAAGAGGTGTAGAGGGGTTAGCGACACAATTACACCTATTTTTAACACTCAAGAGCTTTTTTTGCTTTTTCGTGTAAATCTGTCTAAGACAGGGCTCACACGGTGAAATGAATTAAATGAAGTATTTGCAAAATCTTTTGAGTGTGGAAAAAGGTAAAAAGGGTAAGCGACACCACAACACCTCTTTTCTACAATCAAGAGTTTTTGGAGAATTTTCATAATATTTGCTTCTTTGAGAAAATCTGGTCTCTGACGGTATTTATTCGATGAATAAAAATTCATACATTTTTTGTGAAAGCATTTGTTTGTAGGTCAGAGATGTAGTGATGTCGTTTGTCGCTCGCACCTCTTTTCTACAATCAAGAGTTTTTGGAAAATTTATATACATATTTGCTTTTTTGAGAAAATCTGGTCTTGGATGGTATTTAAACGAAGAAATAAAATTCATTAAGTTTTTGTAAAAGCTTTTGTTTGCAGAAAAGAGGTGTAGTAAGGGGCAAGCGACACAACTACATCAGTTTTGAACACTCAAGAGCGTTTAGAAAAGCTTCATTATGGAGGCTTCTTCGTGTAAATACTGTCTAAGTCGGAACTCACACGGTGAAGCATATTTAATGAAGTATTTGCAAAAGCTTTTGAATGTGGGATAACGTGAAAAAAAAGGAAGCGACACCTCAAGACCGCTTTTCTACTATCAAGAGTTTATTGAAATTTTTATAATATTTGCTTCTTTGAGAAAATCTAGTCTTTGACGGTATTTAAACGAAAAAGTAAAATTCATAAAGTTTTTTGTAAAAGCCGTGTTTGTAGAAAAGAGGTGTATAGCGGCAAACGACATCACTACACCTCTTTTCAACACTCAAGAGCGTTTAGAAAAGCTTCATAAAGTTTGCTTCTTCGTGTAAAAGCTGTCTAAGACGGGATTTACACGATGAAGTTTTTGTAAAAGCTTTTGTTTGCAGAAAAGAGGTGTAGAGGGGCAAGCGACACAACTACACCTCTTGTCAACACTCAAGATCTATTGGAAAAATAATATTATAAATTTGCTTCTTCGTGAAATGGTATCTAAATCGGTATTCACACTAAATGAAGTTTTTATAAAAATTTTTGTTTGTAGAAAAGTGTTGTAGAGGGGTAATGACACCAATTACACCTGTGGGAAAGAGGTGTAGAGGGGTAAACGACACCACTACACCTCTTTCTTACAATCAAGAGTTTTTGAAAAACCTAATAAGGTTTTCTTCAACGTGCAAATCTGGTCTAAGACGGAATTTACACGATAAGTTTTTGTAAAAGTTTTTGTTTGTAGGAAAGAGGTGTAAAGGGGCAAGAAAAACAACAACACCTCTTTTTAACACTTAAGAGCTCTTGAAAAGCTTCATAAATTTCTTCTAAATCCTGGGATTTACACGAGAAGTTTGGGTAAGCTTTTGTTTTGGCAAGAGGTGTGGGGTACACCTCTTTTCTACAATCAAGAGATTTTGGAAAAACTTTATTAAGTATTCTGCTTCGTATAAACTCTGTCTAAGTCTGGGACTCACACGATGAAGCATATTTTATGAAGTTTAAGCAAAAAAGAGGTGTACTAACACCTCTTTTTTTTAAATACCTCATAAAGTTTTCTACCGTCTGCTCAAGTGTCTCATTGTATTATTTGGACATGACTGTTGTAGTTATTGTATGATTTGTTTGATTATAATAATGAATTTCACTTTAAGCCAATTAGTTCACATGGTTATATGAACAATGTATCCGATATCAATGAATGAATGGTAGGAATGGTGCTGGGTGGACTTGGATGATGATAATATCATATGTATATATATATATATAAGTAGTTGCGTACGTGATCTTATCAGTCTCCAAATTAACAATCGACGATATGAAACTATCTTTAACGAGTATACCGCGTATGGCCTTCCAATCGGTGGCACTCTCATTGAGCAGCTCACAGACCGATTCCAAGGCCAGTTTGACCACAGCGGGCGGATTGGCCATGGAGCGCACTTCGGCCAGATGTTTCTTTTTAATGGAGCTAACGGCTGTGCGGATGGGGATTGATTGATTGTGTCAAGGTGTGGGGGTCAGTATTAAAAAAAATATCTTAGGACAAACTTAGCAACATTTTTTGAAATATTTCGCCCGTAAAACTTACCAGCTTGGGCATCTATGACAGCCGGTTCCACCTGGGCCAGATCGGCCATGACATATTTACGCTTCTCCTCAATCTTGACGGTTTGATCGGCCAAACGTATTTGTATCTCCTGCGATTGGATTTTCTTCTTTTCCGCCTCCTGCTGATCCTGGAACATTTGCTTCAATTTGGCATTGGCGGCCTCATTCTTGGCCTGCAGCTCTTGCTTCTTGACGGCCAACGATTTTTGCATTTCTTCGACCTGTTCCACAGTTTCGGCTATTTTATTGAGACCCACATTCAAGTGTAGCTGTTGCTCCTCCAAATCGCTACGTTTCTCATTGTACAGCTTAACGAAATGATGTATAAAGTCCAGATAATGACGTGGTGTAACGGCCATGGTGCGACCACCACGTTTGGCCAATCTGGCATTGGCCTGATGCAAAGTCTGATGCACATAGACACAGGAATTGATGACAGCATCGCGATGATTGGGATGGGCAGGCACCAAGGGACACACCGAGGGGAAAAAGTCGGGTGGCGACCAATTGGGTTTTTCCAAATCCACGCGAGTGGTGAATTCTTTGCCCACCTGGAACAAAGCCGAGTCCGACCAGTCACCAAACCAATTCAACACGCAACGATTAAACAAAGCGGGTGAAGTGGCTGCTCTGTCCTTTAGACCATCAGTGGAAGGATTCATGGTAAAGACCACATGAAGATTACGCATTACTTGCTGGGTAAACCATTTGTATAACTCATCACTGGAGTCCAGCATAAGACCCTCACGTTGGGCACCCTCCTTGCACTGGGTCATCAGGGTGGTGTACTCGTCACCCTCAAACAAACCCGGCACCTCTCCATTGGCCAGCAGGGTATTCATGCGCTCCAAGAAGCCCGAGTCCAAAACATTCGATTCATCCAAAATAAAGGCAATTTTCTCATCCTTACAACCCGAACGACGCAATACACAACGCAAATCCTCATCAAAGTCCTCGCTGGTGTATTTATTATGCACCTTAATTTGGAAAATGGACAAACCATTCATCCAGGCCACAAAACGCGAAAGAGTGGTCTTGCCCGCTCCGGAGACACCTATAAGCAGCAGATGACCCTGCGGTTGACGGAAAATACGATCTATGCGCAAGACATGATCCAAAACCTCATCGAACAACACCAATGGCACATCCAGTTCCTCCTCATAGAACACCTTGAGACGTGCACGCACATAGTCACGCAATTCCTCACGATTTACGGGCATATAATCCTTGGACAGCCAGTTGCTGTACAGTATAGGCCTTTGCAGAGCCTCCTCTTGATTAATGCCCGGGAAATGTTTATGTCCCACCAAATCAATATTCTCATTAGTCCAGCGACGTTCGGTATCATCGACCAAACGATCTTGGAACAAACGCAAAGCCTCATGAGCCCACAGGCGTACCAATCCTTCTACAGGCAAGGAATCCAAAGGACGTATGGCCTCACAAATGCCACGCACCCAGCGTGTCATCTCACGCGGTGAGTAAACATAATGCGGCTGCATATCCTGTGTAAAACGATCCTGTGACACCAAATAGAACTCCACCATGGCATTGGTTAAAGGCTCAGCATAACCACGTAGAGCGGGCATCAAACGCAACATGGCACGCGAGAAGGTGCCATAAATCTGCTTCAGTGAAGTCTCACCCGGATAATCCACATAAATTATGGGCACATGACGCAGGAAACGATGCGATAAAGGCTTACGGCCGGGATCAGTTGGAGGATTACAGGCACCCACAAATTGTATGCGTTCCAAAGACACCCAAGCCTGATCACTGGCACGATAGAAGCCCTTGTGCTCCACCAGCTGACGCAGGAAGCTTATGACACGTTGCGTACCATAGGAATCCATATCGGGTAAATTGATTTCATCGCAGAAGAGCACCAACCATTTGCCTATCTGCACGGGGGAGAGTACCACACCATTGGGTGTCTTGCGGTATTCGCAATAATGATCGAATGTTTTCAACAAAAGCTCAGGAGTGGTGGCCGAGGAGAAATTAAGACCCACCACTTCCATATCGGGTAAAGCACGCAGAGCCGAGAACAAGGTCATGGTCTTGCCCGAACCAGGGGGACCGCAGAGCACTGTAAGTATACACAAAAAAAAAAAGATTAAAGACGAGAAGGCAAAGCTAACTTCGACTGTGCCGAAGTTTTAATACACTTGCAAAAGTTCATATAGGATATAGAATATATAAATAGGATATAGATATCAAATATTTATAAATTTAAAATTATTGAGAGTTAATATTTGATCATATAATAAAAACTTTTCTTAATAAAATACATTTTCCGACCGATTGGTCCTATGGCAGCTATATGCTATAGTCATCCGATTTTCATAAATCCTTCCAAAATTGTATGGAAGTATATAAAACTAATATATACCAAGATTGGTGACGCTAGGATGGAAAACAAAAAGTTTTTCTCACTAAAACTAGTTTTTAGACCGATCGTTCCTATGACAGCTATAAGATATAGTCATCCGATTTTCATAAATCCTTCCAAAATTGTATGGAAGTATATAAAACTAATATATACCAAGATTGGTGACGCTAGGATGGAAAACAAAAAAGTTTTTCTCACTAGAACTAGTTTTTAGACCGATCGTTCCTATGGCAGCTATATGCTATAGTCATCCGTTTTTTATAAATCCTTTCAAAATTGTGTGTATGTATATAAAACTAATATATAGGATGGAAAACAAAAAAGTTTTTCTCACAAAGACTTATTTTTCGACCGATCGTTCCTATGACAGCTATAAGATATAGTCGCCCGATCCGGCCGGTTCCGACATATTAGTTGCGGCAGTAAAAAGAAGACTCTGCAAAATTTCAGCTCGATAGCTTTAAAACTGAGGGGCTTGTTCGCGTAGAAACAGACAGACGGACGGACGGACAGGCGTCCTTATCAAGAATATACAGTTGGGAAAAAAAATAATAGGACCACTATGACACCTTGTACAATTGATCAAAATACAAACAATTAGTTTATTATTATATTATATTATATTACTATAATATATTATATAATATTGCTTAGTATTTCCCTAATAAGAAAAAAGTAGAACTGCCCTTGAAATGGTTCTCAATATTTGTTTTTTATTTTTTTATGTAAAATTCCGAAAAATATAATAGTACCACTTTCGCATTCTTCATAGAATAGAAACCGCTATATTTCGCAGAATTACTTTGATGAATAGCTCGTGGTTAAGGGATTTGACTTTGATTTTATTATTTTGATCATCAAGAGTAAGGAAAATCAATACCAAGGCTCGTGGAAAACACTGCAGTGCGGAAAATAGCGATATCATATTTTTTAATCCTTCAGAGAAGTTGATCGATTGGTTGGGTATTCAAATAAAATAAGCCATTCCTGGCCCAGTTTCACGTCAAAAGATTGATACTCAAGGGCAACAGGGATCATTTTAGGGCTGCAGCTGAGCTCAAAAGGAAAAAAAAAATTAAGTTACTGGGAGAATAGATTTTAAAAACCCGGAGGCCCAGAAAAAGTCACACATTTCTTAGTAAGCGCATGAAATTCGCAAAGGAACATATAAATTGGACATCCCCAAAATGTTGGAATATTTTATAGAAAGATTACAGTTAAGTTGTTATGTTTCGTGGAAAATGTTCTCGTTTATACGCCAGGAGTCCTCTAAACTCAGAAAAGAAACCAAAATACACTAGAAAAATCATTAATCATGAAGGCTGAAGTGTAATGATATTTGAATGTTTTTCATACTATGGAGTAGGTCGACTATTTTGTATCAAAACCTTAATGGATCAACGCGTATACGTCCATATATTTGATATTTGATGCTTTCTATCACAGAATATGAGATGCCGCTAGTTTGGGTCTTCCAACAAGACAATGACCCCAGGAAAAAGCAAAGGAATGGATAAGAAAAATTTTTTGTGGAAGTTTTTGACCTTAATCCCATAAAAATTCGGTGTTCTAATGTTAAAATACAGTTACTACAGGTAAGCCAAGCAGCACCGGATCAGTATGGGAAGTCTTTCAGAAGTCCTAAAGCAAGATTCCTTCAAAACGGTGCCAGGACTTGGTTGAATCGATTCCGTTATAGCCAATAAAGGCAACGCAAATAAACATTAAATTTATTGAATAATCTTTGCTTTAATATACAATTATCTTTCAGTAATTATTCTAGTGATTTTTGTAATTTTAAGTGCATATTTGAAAAGTGGTCCTATTATTTTTTTCGCCTAATTTTCAAAAAATTCTTTAAAAATGTTGAAAACGGCAAATAAACCACGAATTTGTTTCCTTTCATTACTTTGAAGGGTCTTCTCATTCTAAAAACGTATTTAAAGGTTTCTAAATGTTGAAAATTTTCATGAGAGGGTGGTCCTATTTTTTTTTTCGCAGCTGTATATAGTTTATGGAGTCGGAAATGAATATTTCTGTGCGTTACAAACTTCTGGGCAAAACTAATATACACTTTGCAAGTGTATAAAAATCTCTATCAAGCTCTTAAGCTTCACTTACCCAAAGGTTTATGCTCCGCCAGCCAGGTATAAAGCAAAGATTCATGACGCACCGTATCCAAAGTAGGCACCACTATATCCGGAGCAGCCACCTTATGTGTTTCCACCTCTATTACGGGCACCTTGTTGCTCCAGGGCATCCATTCACCATTCATGCTCACCTCAAAATCAATAATAGGAGCTCCAGCGGCTCCAGGCAAAGGTATGGTGGTTACACTTCTCACAAAATCACCCAAATCGGTGCGCACTTTAAGCTTGGCATCGCCAGCAAAGGACCAAAGCACCGAATACACCAAAGCCTTGGGTATATAATGTTCCAATTGATCAGATGAGCAAGGGAAATCCGGATGTTGAGAGTTAAAGTTTAAAATATTACGTGCCGCCTGATTCAACATGGAAAAGAGAGAGCTCAAAGCACGCAGACGAGTAAAGTCCATGATATGCTCCTGATCCATGGCATACTCCAAAGTGCGCACCACAATGCCATCGGCCGAGAAGAAGGGCTGTAATAGCAAGGCTATATCCCTTTGCACCTGCAGCGAAGGTGACACCTCCTCCTCCTTATCCTTGGCTGGTTTCATTACGCCCACAAAGTCCTCATCGCCATCCTCCAGTGGTATGCTACGCAAACGTGACAAATAGTTTTCGAATATCATCTCCGTGGAGAGCACATCCTCCGAGAACCAAACCATGCCACAACGTGATACGGTGGCCAAAGTGGCAAACTTCAAATCCTGTACCTCAAACATTACCCGTACATTGGGTGGCAGTGAGAGACGCTCACCATTGGGCAAAGTCAACAGTTTGTTGTCATCCAGCACGGAATTGAGATTCTCCACCCACTCGGGATCGACATCGCCATCGAAAATAATCCATTGACGTTTGTTAATCTCACCGCGCACATTGTCTATGATTTTACGTAGAATGTGTGTAAATAGACCATCAGTCCATTCGCGTGTATTGGGATCCAAAACACCGTAGAGAGCCTCCTTAGAGATGGCCTTGGGATCAATGACATGAGCCACACCCTCTACACCCTCAAAACGTTCCAGAGCCTTGAGTAGAGTACGCCAGGCAGTGGATTTGCCTGAACCCGAGGGACCCACCATCATTAGACCATGATTAAGATTGGAGATTTGATAGAGTTGCAAAACCTAAAGGGGAAAAGAGAAGAAGATGATTAGTAGGTAAATGGAAAAATCAATCTATCTATTAGCCTTGTTCCACTGGCACATTCTTGAGAACATTCACTGATTGTTCCGAATAGATTATTTTCGTGTACTTTCTCATAAAAATGAGTATGTTAAAGTCACTCGTCATTTACTTTTGATGGTCAAAACTAAGTTGGAGGCTCTTTGGGGTACATTCTTACCCCAGTACATTTGTATGAAAATCAACCGGTAAAAGTGGAATTGAGGTCAAGGCTCATAATTTGGGCTTTATTCTAAGGAGAATAGTTAAAAAAAAAATTGATTGCACGTCGTCAGCAATCAAAATTACAGTTCTCAACTACATTTGTCTTTGACTGCATTGTTAGACGACAAATCGTTATAAATTCTAGTTTAATAATTTCAAAAAATCTTTTTAAACATTTCATGAAGTAGTTTTCTTTAAAAAAAAGTATTGCTTGGGGTACAAATGTACCCCAAGGGTTAAAATTTAAATGTATTAACTCCACAATTACTTTTCCAAGGTACTTTTGAAAATAAAGTCTAATTTAAGTATATAACACAAATACAGTTCAATCGAGAATTGTTTTCGCCTTCCGCTTGAGAGTTCTTTAAATAGCCATATTCTAAATATAAATTTAAAAGCGCCCGGTAGATTTTCGAAAACTTTTCCGTAATCGGCACCTCATTCAAGCCTTGGTTACAATTGAAGAAGAAGAGCATGGTTGACAGATTACGGGAAGTGACGTTATAAAAGTAAAAGATGAAATCAGTTTGCGATCGGCACTGATACGCGGTTTATGAGTGATAAAAAGTCAAGAAGATTGTTCGTTGTCGATCGATGTTTGACAAATCCGTGCTGTGAAGGAGATATTAGGTTGCTAAAGAGATGCTGCTGTTGCGAAGTAATCATCCGTTCAAGCAATTTTGGGATTAAGTGGCAACGCCCGATAGTTCTCAACGTTTAACTTGACCTTTTTTATGAAGCGGAGATAAATGATTCGTTCCAAATCACAGGAGATTCGGGAAGAATATTAAAAAAAAAAGGTGATAGTTGCTATTCAGCATAAAGCCTTATCAGATTTGCAGAGGATGAGGTGTCAGTCATGTTAGTTGATCAGATAAATGCAGAATAAATCCCCTGTGAAAAAAATCACTTCTTCGTATACTTATTAGTGTGGCCAGGACATTAAAACTGCCGCAAGGTGGTCGTATTCCACGCATTTCGTGAATACTGTAAATATTCAGAATGTACAACTTTAACACGAACGAATCACGCACAAATCCAGGATAAACACGCACAAAAGTCAGTAGTGGGATTCCTGAAACTGATTTGCTTTTGATTTCGTGAAACACGTTTAAAGT
The DNA here is from genome assembly GCA_018904225.1 of Lordiphosa mommai. NCBI lineage: Eukaryota > Metazoa > Arthropoda > Insecta > Diptera > Drosophilidae > Lordiphosa > Lordiphosa mommai. The sequence continues at coordinate 38,297 of JAEIFT010000821.1, forward strand.
GAATACTTCACGCGCGCACCTCTATTATATACCTCATTTAAAAAGATTTTCAGTGGCTTTAGAAATAACGATATACCGATATTTTGTGTTTTGGATATATCAAATGTCGATTTTGCGAATTTTAATATCTAATACTATCGATTTTTTTATTTTGAAATATATAATCACTTAGGCTGAGTTCACACTGCTCGACTCATGAGACATGACAATCTAGTAGGCCCTTATGTTGTCTTGTTTTCAGTGTGAATAGCTTGTCATTTGACATTCAAAATAATACAACATGAATGCTTACTAGATTATCATGTCTCATGCTTAGAACAATGTGAACCCAGCCTTAGAACCGTTTTTCGACCGATCGCTAAAGTCCATTTTCTGCCGGATCAGCCCTTGGCGTTATTTATATAGTCATCCGATTTTGAGCAAAATTTGCAAAACTGATTGAAAACATATGCTTGCATTATAAACAAAAACTATCCCAGGTGTTCCACAAATCGCTTTCGACCCAAAAACGACAAAAATCGTATGGGAATTGGGTCGTTTTTTGGTCCAAAGCGATTTGTGGAACACATGGGTATATTTTCCCGATTTAAATCGTTTCCGAAGCAATTTGAACCGGTTAAAATGTTGAAAGCAGAGGTCGAAAATATCTCTCTTCACTTGGAAGTGATGTAAAACTTACTGTTATTCTCAAACACTTTGAAATAGCTCACACAACTGAGATAGTGAGTTATTTTTAAATGTTAAGTGTTTCTTTCAACTTTAATATGATTTTCAGCCGGTTCAAACTAGATACAAAAACTCTTTCAAAATGTTATCGAAAATATTTTCTAACATTGTGTGAATGAAAAATATGAATTTTAATTTTTAGGAACTGTAGGGAGCGAAGAAAAATGCTTCTATAAATGTGTTCAATCAGCTGCATTTGGTTTACATTAATATCTTTTTATCCATTCCCGGATAACCGCAATGAACCTTCATCAGTGTAATTAAAAATCATTCACTTTTCTAGAATGTTGCTGAATGTTTGGCCAGTGGAACGAGGCTTAAAAACAAGGGTTAGTTACTTTGTCCACCCAAGTGGAGCCGAGTCCCTGATAAGTAGTAGGCATGTGTGTAAAGTAAATAGAGTTAGGATAGAAACCAAATACCAAAAGAGAGTTTTCCACACTTACCTTCTCCATCCAGGCAGCGCCCTGTTCATCACCCTCGCCGCAAACCAAATAATCCTCCTGGCACACCTTGCGTATCTCCTCCTTCAAACCCTTCATTTCGGCACGAGTATAACCCACATTGGGGAAGACATCACTGAGCAGAGAGAACAGCAAGGGTATATCCTCGGCCACCAATTTGGGCACCATAGTCTCACACACGGATTGTATTAAAATCTCCTGCTCGGGCAAATTTTCAGCCACCGAGGCCTCATCTATATTCTCATCGCCACGTTGACGCATTTGTTCCTTAATTTTCATGATGCGATCACGTTTCACATTACCCGCCGATATAAGCACCGATTTCAAGGCACGCAAACCAAAATCATAATGACTTTGATTGGACAACTGCTCGTCGCACAACTTGAAGAAGGGCACAATTTTGCAGGCCAATTTCTCGGCAGAACGGAAGCCCTGCGAGAAGAGCATAACTTCGGCAATCAGCTGACGATCGGGTGTGGTCATGGCCAAAGAACGGAAAAGTTTTTTCAAATTATCTGGCAGATTGGAGCGTCCCGCATAGCCGGGATTCATGGTAATAAAAATGGCCATATCTGGTGAGACGCGCACTTGTTTGCCCACCAGTTCCACGGTAATGCTTTCCTTATTGCTGTCCATTTCATACTTGAGAGCCTCCTGAATGGTCTGAATCTGTTGTGAGCAAGCGGATAACATGCGCTCCTCCAGACGATTAAACTCGTCGAAACAACCCCAGGCACCAACTTGACAGAGACCCACAAATATGCGTCCCATGGCCTGGAAATCAAAGGTTTCATCGCAATTGAATACCAAAACAAAGCGACCCAATTGATTACCCAAAGCTTTGACAGATTCAGTTTTTCCCGTGCCAGCGGGACCAAAGGGTGAGCCACCCAGGCGAGACTCTAGAGCCTGGGTCATGGTTAAATAGCAGCGATCTGTGAGGGGAGTCTGCACCAGACGATCCTGTACACCCAAATACTCAAAGCCATAGAAGAAGCGTGCATTGGCCATATGTATGGTCAGTTGTTGAAGTACCTCGGTTTGACGTGGATCAAAATAGAAACGCATTTCGCATAGCCACTGGAAGGATTTGGGTGAGATTACGCCATTGGTTATCAGACGTCGGGTGACCGTACGCTTGTGCACAAATTCATTGATAAGATGTTCCAGTTTACGACGACGTAAAGGCGGTTGCTCCTGCAACACCGAATCAGCCAAAACATTCAAAGTGCTCTCCACATTTCCCAGGACGCGCTGCATATGCTTGGCATTGTTATTCTCCGAGGCCTGCTGCAAAGCGGACTCCACATCTTCAGACCACAAGATTTGGGCAGCTAAAACCACAATTTGAGCTTGATATTTGTCACACCATTCCATATAGGCCTGAGGATCAATTTTGCCATCACGAAACTGTTTAATATCCTGCACTGCCTGAGCCAAAAGGCTGGCCAAAGTGAAACGCATTTGTTTCTCCACCAACGAAAGCCATTCATTGATTTTGGGATGATCCACCGTTGAAACAGGGTTAATAAAATGCACTTCCTCGCCTTCTCGCGAAGATATGCCCAGTATAACATTATTCTCCTCATTCAAAAGTATGGCCGCCACTCCGGCAAACATTTTTTTGAAATGTTTCTGCAAGCGTGCAATATTCTTGCTGTTGCCTATAATCTCCAGCAAATCCTCATCGCCCACAAAATAGAAACGTGGAAAGGAGGTACGTTCACGTTCCAAATATTCACCCAAAGCCTTTTGAATTTTACCCAAAAGATCGGCCAAACGTTCCAGGGAACGCTGTACAGCTGGTATATTCAAGACATCCATTACTTTGGGTGATTTGGTCACCTTTTTCATCAGACCCAAGAACTCTGAGCTGATACTTTGGAAACGTGAAGTTTCCACCGGTAGTAGAGTCTTTATATCAGCACTTCCCGAGAAGATGCCCTCCAAGTAAACCCAGCGACGTTGCACATCAATCCATACATCAAACAAAGCATTTATGCGATTCAATTTCTCCTCCCAGGTGAGTGCCTCTTCTTCAAAAACTTTATAGTACGGCGATAGCTTCATGGCAGCCACCGAATTGATGTGTTCCTTCACCTTATTGAACAAATCATCCCAACCGCGTATGATGCGGCATTTGTTTTGATAGTTTATCAAATCCAGTTCATAGTTTTGCCAGGATTCGCGCACCTGTTTCAAGAACTCTTCCAGTGCCATTTCACCTTGGGCCACCAAAATGATGTCCTTGACTATGCCCTCGTTCTTTTGTAAATTCACATCCCACACCTGACCTAGGGTTAGGTCTGAGATGACCCAATTGACGCGTAATTGCTTGGTTAGCTGCTTCCAGTGACGCTCCTTTAAAGCATCCGATTTGAGCTCGACAATCAGCATATTCACCTGAAAGAAAGTAATACATATTAATTAGGTTGAAAATATCGTTTCGAAAATTTTTTAACGGTTTCAAAATATAGTTTATATTTTAGCGTACTATTGACCTTAACTCGAAAGGGACTTCTTCTTGAAAAAAAGATTCGGCTCTAAAAATGATTCTAAATTAACTTTTTTTTAAACTTAAATAAATATAATGTATTCCAAAATTGTACAGTCAATTTATTTGAAAAATATTGGGTCGGTGCATCATTTAATCCAGATGCCTATTGACAATGACGACTAAATTAAGACTGCAAATACTGAACCAGACACGAAACCTCGGCTCGGTTAAGTTTTATAGTGTCCCATTAACCAAACTACGACCCGAAATTTCATCCAGATTCAGTATGAAATTTTGTAGACGAATTGTTCATTCGAACAGTTATTGTCGAATAATTTTATCTAGATATTTATTAAAATGATCGTTATTTATTTGAAATTATTTACAAAAAAAATTTCAGAAATAATTTTTTTTTTTAATAATTATCTAGATGATTCGTTATTCGAATAATGCCAATTCTGATCCTGAACCTGAATTCCTCTTCGATTTTAAAAATGATCCTATATCATCTTCTTTAAGAACCTAAATATTTAACCCAATAATTTCACCGTCAGAATATTTGTTAAGTATTTGATTGGTGCCTCATTTAGTAATGTTTCGCAAAAAATATATACAGTCCTGTTTCCGATTTCGATCAGATCAAGCGAAATCGGAACTGGTAGCCTAAAAGTTTTGACTTTCAGTCAATGGAATAAAAAGTAAATAACAATTTCTTTTTATCTTTCAAGAATTTTTGTATGTGTCATATATTGTGATGGTTATAAAGCAGCGGTGGGCAAGGCCTTGCCACAATTTTTCCCATACCTCCGACTGCCGCCAGCTTGTCGTACACGCAATTGCGTCGCTTGGAAAAAATTACAAAATTAAAATGCATGCGAAAAGTAGACGGCAGCAAAAACAAAATACACGCAGTGTGCGCGACCGACACTTGGGCAGATAAACTTATGAGGGTCAGTTTTTTTCTGTTATTGTTGGACTGCTCCCGAACTTATATATTATGCCTACCGCTGTTCTAAGTATGAAAATTTAAATGGTTTCAAAAATTGTATTCAAAATTATTTCAAATTTGTAACTCAGAAATTGCTTATGAACGAAAGCAAAAACAATGGAAATAAAGTCGCACTGTTTATAAAAGTGCACTAATAGCTTGCTAGACATGCGAAAAGATCTGACCGGCACTCACTTGGGAGTTTACGGGCGACTCAAGCAGCTCACAAATTTCCGACTTTTTCAAAAAGCCAAGTGCCCCCTAGGTAGCCGCGAACACCTGTTTTAAGGTGAGCTAATTGTGAGAAAGTAAAAAAAATGTCCCGTGCGACATGTCCCGTGCGAAAGTGCTTAACATTGATATAAAAAAAAAAATATAAAGTTTTTTTGGGTAAAATTGAAACCATTTTTAAGAGGTATTAATGCACAACAATTTAAACTTAAATTCACAAAATTATTGTCTCAGTATTCGCTAAAATCGGCTTTTAAATTGCTGGTCGCGAAACCCACTTCTGTTTTTGTCCCTTGCGAATGGCTTGGTATTTTGCAGTTGTCTTGAAAAGTAAAAATTGCTCAAAAATCAACCTTAGCATCAAATTATAGGGCTAATTAAGAGCTATAAGTTAGGCCAATCTGACAAAATAAAAATGCGTTTTATTTTGATTATTTTTACACTTCTAAAGTGTTAGACGGTGCCGTTCGACATAATGAAAATGTCACACCGCTGAAGATTTTTTGGCAAGCTCTAAGGACGCTTTAGTAGGATCTTCGTAAGGTGAATGGTATCTCTGTCTTAATCTTGTCGATACCGAACCGATTTTCATATCATTGTCAGCACTACAATAGTGTTCTGCTTTATTACTTTTTAGTCTCTAACTTCATCATATCCAAATGGAATGTAAGGGACACTTCGGAGGAAAGTAAGCAATAGGGGCTTCTTTTAAGTCAGCTCCCATACGAAAGGGTGAGACAAAAACAGGGCAATATACAAAAGCTTCATCAACAAAGCGCTTATTTGTTCAAACATGTAGCTCGCAAGCCACTGGATTGCCCAGCACTGGTTTAAAGCCTTTCTCTAAGCATTATGATGGTAAAAGCGATTGTCTGAATGATGCTACTATTTTAAACTTATATTTACCCTAAACCTTATAGGCTTGAGGTTTCGTTTCACCATAGTCTGAGTCCTATCAGATCTCTGCGGTATAATGTCCTTACTATAGATCATTTATCGTAAACTTAAATTCATTATCCTTAAAAAATTGGAGTACTAAAATATAACTGATTTACAAAACTCTTGGAGAAAATCCTGAACCGATAATGTAATCAAAAATCGATTTATCACATAAAGCAAATGAGCCCAACGGCTATTCTTGCAGGGCTCTTTTATGTCTGCTCACACAGCCACAACTTTGTTGGTGAGTTTAAGTCAACATAGAGATTGTTATTGTTGTTAACAACGGATTGGAAAAAAATCGATTCTTTATCTCATTCTTTCTTTTTCTTTGTCTGCTCTTTCATATGCTTTCAGTGGGCACCCCTGACATAAAGTCTTAAATATTGATTTAGTTCATATGAATATCTAGCATTTGTTATGCCTTTTGCAGTACTCACCTTGATATAGCTCTGAATAAGCTTCTTCACATACTCATAGGATTCGTACATGCGCAAGCGAGCGGGCAGCTCCTTCAACTGGGCCATCATGGCTTCCAATTGCTGACGCAATTTACGTGGCTGCACCGAAAGCCAAGGCTTTTCGCGTGTCTCATCAATCTGTGTCCAGACCTTGGACAATTCACCCCAAACACCACGCAGATCCTGCAGTTCCTCCAAAGCCACATTCATACGTTCGGCACTGTTATTGGGTACAGCTGATTCTTGCAACTCCAGAGCCTCCTTGGCCTTGGCCACATTATCACGTTCCTCCTTCAAACGTGAATATTTACTCTCAAAGATTTGCAATTGCTGTAAAGCATCATCGGGACGTATTTTACCGCCAGTGGGTTTAGTTTTCTCCCAATCATTGAGAAAGTCCACGGTGCGAGTCTCCACTGCCTTATCTTCGGCCACAATTTTAGCCTGCAAGCTGGCCACTTGGGTCTGTATGGCCGTATCCTTGCGCTTGATAATCTCATTAAAGGCGGACCATTCACCCTCAATGTTGTCCACATGCAGCCAATTGTTGGGGAACTGGAAACGTTGACGCTCCAAGATACGTTGAGCCTCCCTGAAGACCTCCACCTGTTTGTCCCAGGCAATCATGTCCTTTTTCAAGGATTGCACATAGGTAATGAAGCTAACAGCATCTGAAGTGCTGGCGGCCTCAATGCTTTGCATTTCCAAGTCAGTGCGTGATTTGGACACTTTAGTGTGGAAAGTGGTCATTTCAGTGCCCAGAAGGGTACCAAATTTGCCCAAAGCCTCCTTGTGCCAGGAGTCATACTTGAGGGTGACCTTGGCCTGAACCTTGGCATAGTCTATGATAATGGGTCCATAGGCACGACGTGTGTCCGAGGTGTCAAAGGTGGTGCGGGATTGCTTAATGTCATTTAAGCATTTAATCCATAGATTAACATCCTCACCCAGGCGTCCGTATAGAGTATCCGCCTGAAGATCCCACAAGCTCTGATAGCGCAACCATTCATCCACATAATTTCTCACCTCGCTGACTTTGTGCTCTATGGCGCCATAAGCATTTTCCAAGATTTTTCCCTCTGGCAATTTGGTCAAAAGATTGCGATAAGATTGGGAAACAGGTTTCTCCAGTCCCACCTGATAGCGTGTGCTCTGTAGACGCACTTGGGATGTAACAATGGCCTGCCAGGCAAAGAATTGTTGCATGATCTGGAAACGTGCCTCCTCAATGGAGGGATACAAGTACATCTGTTGATTGGTAATGCGTATTTCATGTACGGCATTTTGTATTTGTGGTTCACCGCCCAGTTTGTGGGTGGGCTGTACCGGAGCATCGGTATCCATGGAGGTATCCACCTCCTTTTTATTGCCCGTCAAGGCCTCAGTCCAAGCCTGTATGCCCGCCTGCAAGCGTGAAGCCAACTTTTTCTCCACTTCCTCATCCAGACGTGTAACCCAAACACTCAAATTGGAATACTGACGCAGGGAAAGATCATCCACGGCATGTTGAATCTTTGAAAGAATCTCCACAAAGGTGGCTGCACTATAGGGACAGGTTTCCAATGAACGTACATCCACATCCAGTTGTTCTTCCACCACCAGTAAGTCATCCACCTGTCAAAGATTTATAAAATAAATTAAAAATTCTCCATTTTCCCACCTTCAACTTACCTTCTCCTGGAATTGAGTGACACACTCGGACAAGCGCAAGACATAGGGATCCAGCTTGTAGGATTCCCAAATCAAGCCTATACCCTCGGAGACCAAATTCAATACATCCTTGCGTAGACCAGCCACTAGAGGCACGATGCTGGCACGATCCTCAATCTGGTTTCAAAAAATTTAAACTTTTTATTAGTAAAAATTAAAAAGCTAAGAAAATTCTAAAGGAATTACTTGAAATGCATGCGGGACTAGAAAAAATAAACTAAATTTAATTTGTGGTTGCATTTAACAAATAAACTACAAAAATTTTTAAAAGGGCAGGAGGACATCAAACGACACTACCTTGAATACAGAATTTTGTGCTAGACTCCTATTATTAAGCTGCATGAAAGAAAGGTTGTAGTTTGGTTGATTGGTCTAAGCTTATGGATAATTGGTGTATTGTGATGTGATGTGTGTAATGGGTGGGTATAATAAAATTCAAGCTGCACGCCAGGTATTAAGCATTGCAATTAGGTTAGAGCAATTGCTCTTGACTTAAGGTGATTTTGTGTTGTGGTTTTTGGTGGTTTAAGAGCGCTAAATTCAAAATATGAAATACATTTAAGGCTGCCTTCAGACGAATAATACAAAAACTCTTAGTCCGACTGACTGATTTATCAACATACAGGCCAAACGGCTTAACCTTAATAGTTAAATAGTAGCTTAGACCTATAATTAGGTATGTAGGCGCTCCTTGCTGTGAAAGAAAAATTTTTAAAGACCAAAGTGCACCAAATAATGGATACTGAAATTTTTATCGTTTATCCCATTTATTTGGTTTAGATATTAGGGATAGTCAGTCCTATATGAAAAATATTTTTAAGCAATGTATCTACATGAGATAGGAGGTTAACAGCAGTATCTACATGTTAATAGCCTCTTAACATCACTCAAAGTGGCTCTCTAAGTTAATTTCTCCATCCGATGACACTGAACTTATTTTGTGAAATAATGTGCTGTCCTCACTACAACTGCATTTCTGCATTTTGGGCAAAATGTACATGTTCGCCCATACAACTTTGTATGGGCGCCAGTACTGACACAAAAGTTGCATTTTCCCAAAATGTATTCGCATTACTCGTTTGCCACTCGATTGATGGTTGTTTTTTATTCGATAATCGATACTTTTTTTCAAAGTTGCCATCACTATTTACAAAACGTAAACAAAAACAGCTGAAATTTAATTTAATTTATAATTTATTGTATTTATCAATCATTTTTTGAATAACAAGACTATTTGCATCAGAATATAAATCCCAACGTCGATGCGTTTGGACTAGAGACACCACAAGCCATCTGTTGGACCTCTGGCCAGTAAACATATATAATTGCGTGGCCCCCCCAACAAATCTAACATAAACAGTGAATAATTTGACATGGAAGCACCTAAAACTATTGACAACATTAAATGTTCGGTTTCTAATAGCGAAATAAGTTCAAATTTATCAAAAATTTACATTTTTTAATTCTTTGTTGCCGGCCACTCGTCAATTGTAAAACAAAGAACAGCTGTTTCAAAATGCAAAATGCAGAAGCAACACAATGAGGACAGGATTTTGCATTTTTAGAGATGACGATAACTTTTTTGAAAATGTACCTCAGTGAGGAAGCCACATAAGATATGTCAATTCGCTTTCATTCAGAACTTACAAATAATGCCCAAAAATATCCCCTTAAAATATTTACTATACGATATATCGCGTTAGTAAAATATCCGATAACGATATATCGATTTTTTTAAACAAAAATATCGATATTCGATTTATATATATTATTTTCTACCTACCTACCTACTCTCATCTAGTTTTTTTTTTAAGTTTTGGTCGAAGGAATTTTATTGTCCGCCCAATTGTTAAACCAATAATCTAATTAGAGATGGTAGATAGAGACGAAAATGCCAAACCTTTAAAAACTTAATTTCAGTAGAAAATCACACGGTTATTTTAAAATTTAGTAATTTTAAATTCATAAGGAAGCATTTAAATTTGCCCATCTCTAATTCCAATACTGGAATTGGATGGAATTTAATCTGTGGAAAAACAACTTGTATGGTTTGCTATTCGTAATTTAAATTGGAATTCCTTTTGTTAGGAGCAGCTGCGAGCAGCGGAATCAAGAATTCAAAAGCAAATAAATTTTAGGAATAATATTCACGATGAATTCACAATGATTAACTCTAACACGCACGAATCACTCAAGGATCACATTTAAATTCACGTCACGCGCGCACCTCTACTTTTAACCTTTCCCCCGTTTGGGGTGATTTTTATACTTTAGTTTTATAAATGGTGAAATCGACTCATCAGTGTTGATTAGTCAAACTAATCTCAGTGTTCCTGTTAGACCGACAATGTAACTTTATTGCCTTAACTCTGAAAAGTTGTACTACTACACTGAGAAAAATAAATGATATAGTTTGATAATCAATTGGACATTTTCCATTTTCATTTGGACTTTATGTTAATAATATAATTTTTTTTTTCATCCATCTAAGTTTAAATAATGTTAAATTGATCTTAGATCGAGATCCAATGGAGCTGAAAAATGTACCAAAGGATATTATAATATCCATTCCATTCCTAAAAAAAAAAAAAATAATTCCCGTGGACTCGCGCTGTCTTCCATCTTAGAACAAATTTTTCAAGTTACATACATATATTCTGAACCTGAAAAAAAAATATCTGGATCGGATATCGAATGGCCCTTTTCAAGAAAATTAATAAAACTTTTTTTTTTTCTTCAAAAAAACCGGCTTAATATAACACTAAAAGTTATCTAACAATATTTCTCGGAAAGAGCATGTGAACTTGATTAAAAACAGCGAAAACGCAACATTTGTCTGTCTTCCATCGTGAAAGAACTTTTTCTAGTTACATACATATATTCTGAATCTGAAAAAAAATATTCGGATCAAATATCGATTGGCCCTTTCCAAGAAAAAGAATAAAATCGGATTTTTTCTTCAAAAACCCATCTTTAGATAACTCTTAGAGTTGTCCCATCTTTTATTTCGAAAAGCTTACGTGAAAATGACAAAAATTTGTCTTTGGATCGTTTTAATCCAATGTTCCGCTTAAAAGTTATGATTTTTTTGAAAATTTCAAGTCTTTTTCGCATTATCTTGAGAACTATGGATGGTGGGGAAAACCATTTAAAGGTATTCTCATCTATATATAGTCCTTCTATTTGATAGCGATTAAAAATTTTTTGGAGACATTAAAAAAAAAATTGGGGGGTTGATATGGAATATCCCATATATGAAATCGCTCTCAAGGTAACTTTTCGCAAAATTTTAAAGATATCTTTTACATTACCAACAAAATAAAGATCTGAAACTTCTCTTGTCGAAAAATTTGTTAAGAAAATATTCGTCTAAAGGCAGCCTAAAACCAAAATTAATGATAAATCCCTCAAACCGTAACTCACCTTCTCCAGAGTGCGTTCATAGGTGCGAACACTTTCAATCAAGGATATAGCATAGGGATAAATTTGATTGGCCTGATGAGCCTTGTTGACAATGGTCAGGGGAACTCTGCAAGTAAAAATGGTAAATAAAAATCTACAGTAAAAAAGTTGTATCCACTCACCTGAAGCCCAGATTCTTTATGTTGCGCACTTCCTTGGCCAAAGTAATAATTTCGGGCAAAAAGTTGACACGCAAACGCAAAACATTGCCACGTCCAATACGCGAACGAGTCGACTCAATGGTAAAAATGCGTCCAGTGCTGCCAAAATTACGTTCCTGCACCTTGCGTGCCCATTCATGGAACACATCCGATATGGACAACTTGGCACGGAAGCTATCGCCATCGGCTTTTAGTTTCTGACCCTCGATATGGGTCTCCCAGCCTTTACCCAAAACATCCTCGACGCGTTTCAAATACATGGTAAGTTGATTATCAATCTGACGTGCCCAAATGATGGAGCCGGCCACAGGTGGTAGATCACGCACCGAAGACAACCGGCAACTTTTGCTTTGAGGATATTGTACTTTGAATTTCTCATGCAAAGCCTCTATGTCATCCTTGACGCGTTGTATAAGCTGAGTTTGATATTCACGTATGGCGCCACGTATGTGAGGACGCACAAATAAAGCATTAAAGCGTGAGAAGATGCGAAACATTTCGTTGGCATTCTTGGCCGTGCCCAGTTGATCGCGTAAGTGAGCGGTAATGCGGGTCTCCACACGATCTGGATTAGAAAAAAAAGAGTGAGAAAATGAACCAGTATGGCAAAGTGAGGGATAAACTTACCAATTTTCTCCTCATAACGCTTGACGGCTGCCTCCCAGGCCTCCGAGCCCTCCTTGGTTATGTCCAAACAATCCACTTCTTTGACATTTTCATAGGCCAAATTAACCTCTTCAATGGCATTGGCATCGGCTGCATCCAAACTATAGGGCTGCTTGGTCTCCACCGAAATGCCATCATCAATGGCTGCCTGCAACTTGGTGGGACGAAGTACACGCAATATAACCGTACGCAATTGTTCATGTTGACGTCGAAACTTGCGCATATGTTCCATGCGTGTTTGCAGCTTCTTATGAGCCGGAGAAACGCGCCATACCATCTTCAAATGCTCATCCCGCTTCTTTTTGACTATGTCACGCAATAATCCCTGCAGCTTATCATACTCATCATCCCAGCAGCTAAAGATTTCAAAGCATTGATTCATGACACGTTCAAACTCATCAAAGGGTATATGCATCAGGCGTCGAGTACCCAAAACCTTGAGTAGCTGCTGTGAAAGATCCCGGGAAATGGCCTCAATCAGCTTGAGGCAACGTTGTATGGGATATTTGGTATTGCGCACTTTACGCAAATGTGAGAAGATTTGCTGCACAGCAGGACGTATCTTCTCCAGCTCTGTGGCTGAGAGTAAATCATTAATGGGAAAATCCTTCATCAAGGGATTATAGTCGGCCACAGTGGCCAGAGCCTGCTTGAGGCCCGTGTCCGTATCAAACGAAACAGTGGCATGAAAACGTTTGCCATGCTTGAGTATATCCAGAGTCAAAGCCACCTCAGGCGACTCGCGTTTCTCCTGTATACGGTACAAGGCGCGCTCCAGATTCAGCCAGAAGGAGATTTCCTTTAAAAACAAAAAACAAAATTAATTTCATTTCATCTTTTATTAACTTCAATCCATTATGGTCCCTGCTATCAATCCACTCACCTGCAGCGCCGTTCCCGAGCCCGGATCACGATTCAACTTGGTCACCTTTTTGATTTCGGTAATCCAACGATTTACGCCATTCTGCAGTTGATTCAAGAATGACGAATCCTCCACCTTATCACCAAAATCCACCACCTTGGCCTTGCGACCATCATCCAAGCACTTGCGTATGATGGCATTCACAATGGGATGTGCCGTCAGGGTAATCTCTGGTATGTCTATGTTTTGCTGCAAATGCAGCAGACCCATCTCCAGTTCAGCCAGCTTTTTCTCCACCGATGGTGCCATCTTATCGCCATCCCTATCGGCACGTCCCGATTCCTTAATGTAGGACTTGAAAAACGGGGCCAGGGATTTGCTGATGAACGCATGCAAAGTCTCATAGGGCGAACCATCGGAGAAATTAATGAGACGCAGCTGGGAATGAATGGATTTGTCGGCTTCGACCACCAGGCCACGCTTAATGCAGGCCAATGAAGCCATCCGGCTGTTGGTGAAGTGAACATCATTGCTGATTTGATAGGTCACTAGTTCCTTTTCCTCCTCGCCCTCGGCCGGCTGTTCGCTGTCGTCCTCTGTTAAAGAGAGAGGAGAGAGAGAAATTGAAATTAGAGATGTGCGTGAGTGTAAGTGATCGTAGGTAGATTATCGTAAAGATATTTATATTTACGATATTCCAAAATGTTTTTAATGTGAAAAATCTTTAATTTAGATACAATGATTTTTTGGTAGGGATCTGGGATCAGGGATCTAGGATCAGATATCTGGGATCACCGATCAGGGATCTGGGACACTGTTTTCCAACTCTGTTTTCCAAGCCAACCGTGGCATTTTCCACGGTATAAGGGATCTAGAATCAGGGATCTGGGATGGGGATGGGGGATCTGGAATTTGGGGTGGGGGATCTTGACCAAACTTTGCAAAATGTCTTTAAATACACGGAATCGGAACATGGTCAGAATCGGCCGGATCGGATGACTATATCATATAGAACGATCGGTCCAAAAACTAGTTCTAGTGAGAAAATCTTTTATAAACTATACTAAGTACTCCAGTAGCGATACCAACGAGTATAGATTATTGTATGAGGTCAGAGTCCCTAGTCGATTAAATTAAAACTTGTCCACGCATAATAAACCAAACACCATCAATCTTTACACAAATGAAACTTGGCTCAAAACAGAAAAGTCCTTGAACCTGAGACCTTAGTATAGTTCAAAATTTGTCTGAGTTATTGGCTGGTTTAGAATCAATTTTTTATTAGAAGTCTTTAGGGAGTTTTTTTTTAAATGGTACACCCTTTGAAGGTATTAAACAGGCTTCAATGATTGCATAACGCCAATTTTTATTAATCTTGTATCAAATTTTACTAGTATATTGATTTTCAGAGTGATTTTTCGGCATGGAACACCCTCTTAAGACCCTATAAAGGTATTGTATGGCCCAATATAGCTAAAAGTGATAATACAGATTTCAAGGAATCCATTGTTAGAGATATATGCATATTCAGAACATATACTCGTATATTGGTTTTTAAGAGTGGTTTTCTGAAATGGTACACCCTCTCAAGGACCTTAACTGTGCTTCACGGTCAAAGTTAAGGAGAAAATAAAGTATAAAAGCGGTTCTAATTTTAGCATAACAACAATTTTCTTAAATTTTGGTTCAAATTTGTCGAAGTTATAGGCATATTCAGGTTATCTTCTTATATATTGGATTTCAGAAAGGTTTTAGAGGATGGTACACCATCTCAAGGCCCTTAACTGTGTTTTACGGACCAAGTTTATGATGAAAAATCGTATAAAACAGGTTTTAATTATTGCATAACGACATTTTTAATTAATTTTGGTTCAAATTTGTCGAAGTTACAGAATATCATCTATAGTATAGACTTCTCGTATTGGTTTTCAGGTAGTAGACCCTCATAAGACCCGAAAAGGTACTTTACGGCCCGATTTAGCAAGAAATCGGTATATAGAATTATAATACTGATTTCAATGAATCAATTTCGCCCATTTTCATCAACCTTGGACAATATTTGTCGAAATTTAAGGCGTATTCAGGTCTTTAGAGTGGATTTTTGGGTTGGTACACATCGTCTAAAGGCTTAGAAAAGATACTTGACGCCTCGATTTTAGTTTGCAGAAGTATCCATAATCTAGGTCGGAGTTATTGGCAGATTTGGGTTGGTATGTCAGAGTTATTGACAGATAAAGGTCATACTCTCGTTTTTATGGGATGGTCATTCTTTAAAGACCGGAAAAATGTACTTTACGTCTCGACTTACGGAAAAATCGGTTTGCAAAATTATATTAATGGTTCTAAAGAATCCATTGCGCCAATTTTCATTAATCTAGATCAAAGTTGTTGACAGATTCAGGTCATTTACTCGAAAACTCAGAGTTTTTTTATGAACGAATCCATTACGCAATGGAAGAAAAAATAAATTGGATCCATCTAGATCGCAAGCAAGACCACTGAAAAGATGCTTGAGTTTAGGAGTTTAGAGAGCGGATTGCTGTAAACCAGGAGAAGAAGAAGATTCTTAACAAGCAGTTAGGGAAACAATAGTTTTAAGTATTTTATTTATTCCTAACATTCCTTTAAATTAAAATCAGATGCTTGAGCATTTCAGATATCTTATAGGACATTTTAAGGCCCATTTAAGATAAGGGTATTGGTGTTGGGCTGCTCCTGCTCCAGATTTTTAGCTTTGAAAGCACAATTTTAAGTCATAACAAGAACATCTGAGAAATTTTCCAAAACAAATTTAGAATTTTCCAGACAATTTATTTCTTGAAAATAAAAATGTATATAAAAAATTGCCTTAATACATTTAGCAAGGACTTATTGAACCACCCTCGTATAGTAAAACTTGCGTATCTAATTCTTACGAAAATGTATCGCTTCAGGAACAAACACTAATTAAATATCCTCGTGCCTATCCAAGTGCAATGTCAGTGCATTTGTAATCGTGACTCACATGCACATCTCTAATACGCTAGTCCGTTATCACACACACGCCCACCCCCCATTGTAAATTACAAGCACATCTCTAATACAATTAACCGTTATCACACATACAGCATTCCCCCCCCCCGCTTCTATATTGCCCACCAATTATCTTTATGGCATTGAGCGCACTCAATAACGCGACACTGACATCATTTCACTACCAAGGCTATTACCTTCGAAATTTCTACGGCCAAGGTGAAAACCTTCGAAATTCGTACACTCAAGGCTGAACCTTGAGCGTTCGTTGCTCCCACACCAGCTGACCCTGACTAGCGAGGCCATTGCCTTGGCGGTGGCATCGGGCTCGGGCAATGTCAATGACAAAAAATGCTCAAAGTCGCCAAATGGAATACGTACGCAGCGTCAAGGTCGCTTCCGTAAACACACCGGTTGCTAGCCAGCAGCTGTTTGTGTGTGTAAACAAAACAAACCGGCAAAGCTTAATGCAGTTGGTCACACCGTCTGCTTAGAGTTTGGGCACACTGTGCCGGAAAAAAATTGACTCAGCTGGAAATGACGTCATGCCGAGACTTGCGCAGAAACCAGAAAAAATTAAAAAACAAAAACATATGGCTAATTGATTTTTTCTCTTTTAACTGCTGAAAAATGACTAATCATTTGGCCAGTTAGAAACTTGAACACTTCATTATGAAAATATGCCAACCAGCTGGTCGCCATTTTGTTGCAAACTTTCGCCTGGGCGTCGCCTGGCTGCCAGCACAGCAAAACTTTTACATACCTTTAATGCAATTGCGTTGCACATACAACGCCTGCACCTGCGGATCCGACAGGAATTTGCGAATTGTCGTCTGGTTGACTGGATCATCCAGAGCACGATTCAGCGAAGGCGGCACCACATCCTCCTCGGGCAACAAAATGGTCACCGCCTTGCGTATATAATTGGCAAATGCATCATAGTCGGCTATGGATACATTTACGCCCGGATCCACCGAAGTATCGGTGTTCTCCAGGGAGTCTCCCATGTTTTAGCAATTAATTGCTTAATCAAATTTGCAGTTAAAATGTCTCCAATTGGAAATAAACACAAAGTGAAAAAATTACGTCTGCACTTTTCTATATCGCGAAATGCAGTGAGAAAGAGTTACCGTACTAGTTAAAAACTAGGCACAACTTGCAGTTTATCGATAACGCAACACCGGGCTTAGAGTTGCCAGCACGTTAAAAGTGCTTCCCGCCAAAAAGTGTTAAAGGCCGGCGACTGCCTACCAACGAGGTGGCATCACAAGCAGCTGAATTAGAGATGAGCGATATTGTGATTTTTTTATAGCTAAAAATATCACAGTGACTTTAATTTTTTACTTATGAGAAAAATGTATTTATAATCAAGTCAAACAAATTAATTTCACATTTACTTTGTGGAAGAAAATATAAAATATTAATGGGTTGTTGCGCCGACTCGGCTCCGATTCAAGAAGAGCAGTTCACTAAAACCTAAGTATATATTAAAGTAGCTTATACCCACGGCTTTGCTTGCACTTGTAAATATTAACGTTTCTACAAAATAATATAAATATCCTATAAAAGAACCACAATGAGGATTCAACTAAATATAAGCAACGAGTTTTCCAATAATAAAAAATCCTTCTGAAAAAACTATCGGAAAACTGATATATACGACTTTAATTGTTCTTCTTTTTCACAGACCAATATAATACATATAACTAATAATAACAACGTTTTCATACAATTTCCGCAAAGTCGGAAAATGAGGTATTAACATGAACATGAATAACAAATTACATTTTTTCCAACCATTTTTTTAAAATACTGTTGGAAATATTTTGTTATATAGAGCTTTAAAAATAAAATTTAAGCTGATCGTATGAAACCCAAAAGAGTTTTGTACAACAGTTTTCCGGCCATTTTCCGACTTAGGTGGAATATTTTCCAATGTTTTCATATTTTTGTATGTGCAGTTTGGAATGGAAAACAAAATATTTTTTCCATGAATTTTGCCCCTATTTTCCGGATTTTTGTTATGTAGAGCTGTGAAAATAAGTAAGAAACTGATCGGATGAGTATACAACAGATTTCCGACCATTTTCCTTTATATGGGGGGAAATAAAAAAATTTTGTATGTCCCCTACTCCATATTTGTGTATGTTTAGCTTTGAAAATAAGTTTGGTACTAGTCGCTTAAACAATTTTCCATCAAGTGGGGTGTAGTGGATTTATTTTCCGGAAAGCTGGTATGCAGTCATTGTCAAATTTTTATTACGATTTTTTTCAAATGTGCTTAAATCTGATCGGATGAAAACCAAAAAAGTTTCATAAAACAGTTTTCTGCGAGTTTTACACATTTCCCGACGGATTTTTTTCAAATTCCCGCCTTAGTACTCACTTTCATAATAAGATGCAGCTAGTGTGAAAATTTTAGAATAGGTTTAACTCTTTTATATACCCATGTGTTCTACATATCCCTTTCGATCCCAAGAACGACTCTTTTCCATACGATTTGTGTCGCTTTTAGGGTCAAAAGCGATTTGTAGAAAACATAGGATAGATAAAAAGATTACCCTGTATCTTTCCAACATTCGACGAAAAATAGCCGCTACTTATATCGTCCGGTATATTAGCCAAAATCATGGAAAATAACATAATTGAGAAGTTATTTTGAATGTAAATGTAAAATTTCGGAGCGTTCTTTTGGAGTGTACTTTTCCATGGTATAAATTCTCTTCGAATGACGCTTCCAATGCGATTAGTTATAGGATTGTCGGATGGGTCAGATTTAAATGGCCTACCCTGTATTTATTAACTATGTAAAAATGTAAAATTAATATATTTTAATATTTTGAGCAATTAGTTCTAATTTTGTTATATAAAATATGTGAAACCCCAATGGATATATTGTATTTTTTTATGGGGATCGGCCCAAAAAACTTCCCCCCCCCCAAAACCTTATTTTTTTTTTTTTTTTTTTTTTTTTTTTTCAATTTTTTTTTTTGGAATGACAAGGGTTTTTTTGTTAGGGGGGGAAGATAAGAAATTGGGGTGGGGTGGTGTTAAAAGCGAAAGTGTTATGTTCGTCCATCGACCAAAGCCTACCAGGAACTGCTGTACCTAAGCAGATGCCCAGCTGCAGCTAATGCTGAATGTAAAAAACAAATATAAACAAATTTTCCATTATATTTGAGTCACAATATTTAGCTGTCACCGTGATTTAGGCGCAGTCACGAGTACATCACTGTCTGCTCATCACTGTCTGCTCATCTCTAACGCATTTGAGTATTTTGATTATGTTACTCAACACAAAAATGTGTGTGCATATATTGTAGTTTAAATGTTTAATTTAATTAATTAAAATCTTAAAAATGCTAGCGCTAAGGCGGACGTGCCTCGTAAGAGCTTACCACTGGAGCTGGTGCAAGCGTTTGCTTACCCAAAGTTGCACAGGAAATGAGGTGAGGCTATCAAAATAATTTCAACTGCTCAAGTAACTGTTAAAC
This sequence comes from Lordiphosa mommai, assembly GCA_018904225.1. Taxonomy (NCBI): domain Eukaryota; kingdom Metazoa; phylum Arthropoda; class Insecta; order Diptera; family Drosophilidae; genus Lordiphosa; species Lordiphosa mommai. The sequence continues at coordinate 57,970 of JAEIFT010000821.1, forward strand.
GTCCCCCTCCCCAGCAACTGGAGCTAACCAATGAGCTGAAACATCGCATAGAGAGCCACTGGCGTGAGCCACTTACGGGTGGCCAATTCAATCCCCAACAATCCACAAACAAATACTATGTGCTCTCCATGTTTCCCTATCCCTCGGGCAATCTGCACATGGGTCATGTCCGGGTATATACCATAAGCGATGCGGTGGCTCGTTTTCAGCGTATGTGCGGCAAGAATGTATTCCAGCCCATAGGTTGGGATTCCTTTGGACTGCCCGCCGAAAATGCAGCCAATCAGCGTGGAGTAAAGCCCGAGGATTGGACCCAACAGAATATAGCCCAAATGAAACAGCAATTGCAGCGTTTGGGTTGCTCCTTTGATTGGTCCCATGAGTTGTCCACTTGCAGTCCGGAGTATTATAAATGGACACAGCATTTATTTCTAATGATGCACAAACAGGGATTGGCCTATCAGAATGAGGCTCTAGTCAACTGGGATCCAGTAGATAAGACGGTATTAGCCGATGAGCAGGTGGATGACAATGGTTGTTCCTGGCGTTCGGGTGCCAAGGTGGAGAAGAAACTGCTCAAACAATGGTTTATACGTACCAGTGCCTATGCCCAACAGTTGCTGGATGGTTTGGATGATCCCACTTTACGAGATTGGCGGGATATTATAAATTTGCAACGTCATTGGATAGGAGAATGCAATGGTTATGCTTTTAATTTGCTAACCTCCGCCTCGAATTTGCTGAGGGTATGGTCGGCCCATCCGGAGCATTTAAAGGATCCCTTGGCTTTTCTGGTTTTAAGCAGCAAGCATTATTTATCCAAAACTGCCAGCCTAAGTGTGGAGAATCCCTTTGCACGTACCACTCTGCCAGTGGTATTCAGCGATGAGGTGGCGTTTCCCGCCCAAACAGATGTCTATTTGGCTGCACCCAGCTTTAGGCAAGAGGATCGTGAGCTTTGGGAGAACTTTGGCTTGGCTTTTTGTGAAACGGCAGACTCTACGGGCGCAATTTTCAATCCTGGCAATTGGGAGCTATTGCGTAAAGAGGTTATAGACACCGCTAGACGTCTAAATGTGGGCGGCTATCGTGTTTCCTCTAAGCTAAAGGATTGGCTTATCTCTAGACAACGCCACTGGGGCACACCCATACCCATAGTCCACTGTCAGAAGTGTGGTTCAGTGCCAGTGCCTGAGGAGCAGCTGCCTGTGACTTTGGAACAGGATTCCACTAACTGCATTTGCCCCAAATGTGGTGATACTGCAGCTAAACGTGAAACCGACACCATGGACACTTTTGTGGACAGCTCCTGGTACTATTTACGCTATTTGGATGCTCGGAATACGGAGCAAATCTTTGATCCATTAATGGCTAAAAACTTTATGCCCGTGGATTTGTATATAGGCGGCAAAGAGCATGCAGTGCTGCATCTTTACTATGCCCGCTTTATGAATCACTTTCTGCATAAATGTGGCCTCTCACCCACCAGTGAACCCTTCTCCCGCTTGCTGGTACAAGGCATGGTCATGGGTCGCTCTTATCGGGTCAAAGGCAGCGGTCGTTATGTACAGGAAGATGAGGTGGAAATTGTTAATGCCAAAAAGAATCAGGCCCAGCTGAAGGAAACCAAAGAACCGGTGGTCATGTCTTGGGAAAAGATGTCCAAATCCAAGTTGAATGGCGTGGAGCCGGGAGATATGTTTGATGAGTATGGCACAGATACCACACGACTGATTATACTGGCCGATGTGGCACCCACCTCGCATCGCAATTGGTCCAGTGCAAGTAAGTGAAACCAAAAAAAGTAAGAAAGTCGGTCAAGCCCGACTGTTATATACTCTGTACCTGTTTGTATATAAATGACTAGCATATAACCCGGCGCGCTTCGCTTCGCCACCATCAGTATAGTTGGCCCATAGAGCTTTCAAACCAAATTTCATACATATTGGCTAAAAACCCATCCCCGCACCCATATTCCGACCTTTGCAGTGAACTTCCCGAAATAAAAAAACCATGTCTCCATCCAATCCATTTATTCTGACCCTAGAGCTTACAAAACGAATTTTATTCAGATCGGCTCAAAAATAGCCATTGTCACTGAACCGAAATACGCCCACCATTATTCTTGCCTGTGGGCGGAAATTCCACCACCGAGAAATCAAATGTCTTATTATTTTCTATAATGTGTTCACAAACCGATTCTGAAGCCAATCGGATTAAAAATAGGTTTTACCATATGAAATTTTCCGGAAATTTCCCGACTTTTCGGGCAGATTTTCCAAAATCAGAAAATCTCATGTCTAATTATTTTGCATACTATTCTTACAAACCGAGTTTGAAGTCAATCGGATGAATAATAGTGTTTTCCATATAGAATTTTCCGGCCATTTTCCTTGTGGGTGGATTTTCCACAATCGAAAAATCACATGCCTAATTATTTTGCATACTATCCTTGCAAACCGAATTTGAAGTCAATCGGATGAAAAATAGATTTTTCCATATGGGAATTTTCCATGATGTCGAACGCGGACGTTCGTATGGCATAAAGAAGAAAGAAACAAAATGAAAAGGCATTTTCAATTCGTTTTTTACTTTATAATGAATAGTACTATAAATAATGACAGGTGAAATACTGATTCCAAAATAATGGCAAAATATGAAGCGATTTGAACGGGACAAAAACAGAAGTTGCTTTCGGGGCCACCTACATATAGCCAGAACTTAGCGAAACCTGACGCATTTCTAAAACCCAAAATGTTTTATAATCTTGTGCATGAATGGTACTTTGAAATGGTTTTTAGTTGGTTCAAAAATCTTCAGTAATTTTTTTTTTAAATAAATAATAATCTGATTCGTAACGGGTCATTGCGAACGGGACATTTTTTCCAATATGATTCAAGTGGGTATGATAATGTATATATTTATGCATTTTAACTATAATCAATAACTAGCACTATTCCTGACGTTGCTCGGGTCTCTTCAATTGTATTGAAATGGTTTTTGCACAAAACACAAAAAATATTAGTATGAATTAATTTTTTAACACTTACGGACGCGAACGGGACTAACTTTGAACGACATTAAAATATAACAAACAAATTTTTTATCAATTGGGATTTTTTTATTAAATTGCTTATAAACAAATCTGTTTGTGCTAAACTTTTCATGCATTCACTTCTTCAATTTGTGACAGACAAATACATAATGGTCTTTATCGGTATCGAACGGGACATTGAAAAATGGACTGAAGCAATCCAAAAATGTACAGTTAATCGGGATCACATTCTACTCTTTGCTTTTTTTTTTAGATAAATTATGATGTAAGAGACATTTTGTAGAATAATCTTTATCATGTATGATCTTTCTTAAAGAAGATAATAACAAATAAAGCATGCAATTTAAAATGGCAAAAAAAAAAGAAAATTCACTTTTGCAACTTTGCTGTCGATATACTCATTGAGGTTAATGACCATATGTTCACTTTAATTAAATTAGTTAAATTTAAATGATTCTTTACCATAATATGAATAAACAGAGAGATTTCAAGAACTTTTAGTTTTATAGCCTTGGTGGACATTTTATGGGAAATGCCCATATAGAATTTTCTGGGAATTTCCCGAATTTTCGGACAGATTTTCCAACATTTGAAAATCTCATGTCCAATTATTTGGCATACTATTCTTACAAACCGAGTTTGAAGCCAATCGGATAAAAAACAGTTTCTTTCATATAAAATTTTCCGGGAATTTCCCGACTTTTCGGGCGGATTTTCCAACATCGTAAAATTTCAAGTCTAATTATTCTGCTTACCATCTCTACAAACCGAGTTTGAAGTCAATCGGATGAAAAATAATGTTTTCCATATATCATTTTCCGGCCATTTTCCTTGTGGGTGGATTTTCCACAATCGAAAAATCACATGTCTAATTATATTGCATAATTTCTTTACAAATCGAGTTTGAAGCTAATCGGATAAAAAATAGTTTTTTCCATATGGAATTTTCCGGGAATTTCCCGACTTTTCGGGCGCATTTTTCCAACATTGGAAAATCTGAAGTCTAATTATTCTGCTTACTATCCTCACAAACCGAGTTTCAAGTCAATCGGATGAAAAATAGTTTTTTCCATGAAGAATTTTCCGGCCATTTTCCTTGTGGGCGGATTTTCCGAAATCTGAGAAACAGGTGTCGAATTATTTCGCTTACTTTACTTACAAAGCAAATTTCAAGTCAATCGGATGAAAAACAAAATTTTTCCCATAGTAGCTTTTCCGGGAGTTTTCCACCCCTTAGGGATGGGAATTTTCAAAACCCCGTCTTAGTGCCCACTTTCAACTCATAAGGAAACTTTTGTGAAAATTTCAGCTTTCTATCTCTTACCGTTCAGGCTCTGCGTTGATTGCCAATGAATCAGTCAGTCAGTCAGGACAAACTCTTTTATATGAGGATAGAGGCGACCTTGCCTTGTTTAAGGTAATTCAAGTCCCGAACTTTGGATTAAAATTTCAAGAAATTTCATAAAATCTGGGATCCACCATCAATACTTTTTGGTTGTTTAAGTCGGTATCTTTTTCATCTGTTAGTTATATCATTCTATGTTATTTTCTACTATTCTTACTTTTAAACAGTTTTATGTTGAAATGCTCTAAAATAAATTTTTTTAAGACCTTTCATAATTATTTTTCTATTATATTCTCTTGACAATTTTCGAGAATCTATATTTTTTTTTATTGATCTATAACCTTTTTTTTTTTATAATTTTAATAAAATATAAATTTCTTCCGATGAAAAATTATTATTTGAACCGACCTTTTTTTTTAATAATGTTCGATTCGTTCAGGTTCGAGGGATCAAAATGTAAAGGTTCGTCATGCTTCGCAATTTAGAAACCCGACCGAACCTGTCTTAGGGTTCGGTTCGGCCAGCGCCTAATTAGACTAAATCCCTTATTAATATTTAAGAAGTTTTCCGCTTTAAGACATTTTTTTTAAATCGTTTATATCTTAAAAAATATTCGATCCTGCGATTTCGGAAAAGTCGATTTTTCATTTTGAGTGTAGATGATATTTTACCGGTTGATATATATTTCATAATAATATTAAACATAAATATAAAGCGTTAGCGTTTCTATTCCGTTTTTCGGTTCCTATTATAACGGTTAACGTTTTCGGTTCTCAAAAAATGTTTAATATCGGTTGAACCGGTACGGCTTGAGGTTTATTTCGGTTAACGGTTCCGTTTCGGTCCGGTATTATTCCTGCTTATAACTTGAATATCGTTCATCTGATCGAAAAACGATGTATGGGTGCTCGATAAGTAATGATGAGTAAAATATATTTCTAAAAAGGTTCGAATAACCTAACTCCAAAATTGTGGGATATTTGAGGTGTTTTTCAAATTGTGGGGGTGGCAACTCTACCATCGTTCATCTGATCGGAAAAAAATGATACACATAAAATAAGTAGGGCCAATGAAATAGAATTAAATTTGTTTTAAAGCTTGCGACCAACAACCTAGCTAAACCAAAGTTTTGGAAGAGATAACTTTTTCATATTTATGCGGTGGAACACAGTGGTCATTTTGGCCTGTGTAGCAAAATCTAAACTAAACTTGATTTAGACCTATGGTTTCTTGGGCAAATGTTCTTAGAATTGTCTGATGCGATTCTGCTATACGCCTATTTATTTGTTCCATAAATCACTCAAAATCTATAGCTCTTACCATCTCGGAGATCTCAGCCTTCATACGGACAGACGCACAAACCCAATATCGACTACCTCTACCTTCGGTACAGAGTATAATTATCAAGAATTGAATTGAATTACATTTACATTTTCCATTTTAATTTCACAGCCTTTCCCGGCATACTCAATTGGCAAAAGCGTCTGTGGCTCACTCTGCAGGATTTCCAGGCGGCCAGAGAGGAAGCCCTTACAGTGGATACGCAAAGCGATGATTTCCTGGCCGAGGATGCCAAACTCTTTGATGCGCGTAACTTTTATGTAAAAGGAGCCACCTTTAATTATCGTCATGCCCATCAGCTAAGCGTGGCCATATCCAAAATGCAAGGACTGACCAATTCTCTAAGGGTAAGAGTCTAGTAACCAAGCATTAACAGCTTCTAATTTTCTTTCCTACAGCGCACTCCCAAGCATGTCCAATGTTGTGGCAAACAATTTGAACGCGCACTGGCTGCCCAAATTATTATGCTGGCACCCATGGCCCCACACTTTGCCTCCGAATTGTGGTCCAAATTTGTCTCAGTGAAGGGTCGTCTGAATGCGGCTAGTCCGGAGTTACAGTGGAGCGAGGATGTACTCTCACAACGTTGGCCAGATATTGATAATGCTTACAATTTGGATCTTACCATAAAGGTTAATGGTTTCGAGAATTGTGTGATCAAGGTGCAGCGCACACATTTGGATAAAGTCAGTCATAGTGATGCATTGGATATAGCCTTTAATACGGAATCGGTGACATCGTATTTAATTGATAAGAAAATACGTACCACAAATTTTGTGCTATATCCGGGTATTGAGGCCATACTTAATATTTATGTGGACAAGGTGAAAAAGACACAGAAACCGAATGACAATAGCGGCAATGATATGGATAAATTAAGAGTGGAGTGAACCCGGGAGAGAGTATAAATAATTATAAGCTAATTTAGTTATGTAAGTGAAAAGAGTGCTTGGGTGTAACCCAAAATATTGTGAATTTCTGTGGGTTTTATAAAAAGCTTAAAATCATTTTTTTTTGTTTTTTTTTTGATATTTTACATAATTGATGGAGAAAAGTTAAAGCTTTACTTACTTGTATCTGCCCACTAGAACTACATTTGTTTGATTGAATGCTTAAGAATCAAGAAGGCAAAACTCCTCGAGAATTTTGACACCAGAAACTCGAATTTTACAAAATCAGATCTAAAAACCAATTTTCTCATGTTCAGGTTATTGAAATCTAGGTGGATATTAGGAAAATGTATGTTTTCCATTCTTATTTGTTTGTAGACACAAGCTTAGATATTTTAAAAGCTTTCCAAAAGTAGGTATCATGCTTATTTCCTAATATCCACCTAGATTTCAAAAACCATGAACATGAGAAAACGGCCCTAAGTGCTCAATAATGTTCTTACAACATTTTTAAGTTCTAATTTAAGTTTTACAGCTTCTATAGTTTAGCCTGGGCGTTGATTACCAATCAGTAAGTCAGTCAGCACAAGCATAAACTTAAAATTGTATTTTCTAATAAGTACATTAGGTCTCTTCGACTTTTATATTTCTTAAAATATTTCTATTCCTTAAATATCTTGAAATCTAAATTTAGATCAAATTTAACTCTTAAATGAACTCTGGTTCTTTTGACAATACAATGCAAGTTTCAACTTTTTGAAATTTAAGGTTTATTGTTTCGTTTTGCTTTGTAGAAAATACAACGTTCCTTTTGAGTTCTATTTGTTTCGCATCCCCCATATTTCCCCCCTAAATTATTAACCATGCCCGTGCTCGTTTTTTTTTCATATTTAATATTTATTTGTTATTCAAGTTTAATGTTAATGTTAAATATATATAAAAATTGGACTAGTTTTATGCTTGTTGCTTTACAAGATTTTTTTTGGTTACATTGGATTGATGTAAATGCCTAAGATCATAGGAATAGAATGTTTGCTTGTTATTTTTTTGTTTTAATTTGTTTTGGTGCCTTCTTATTATTGCAAAATGTCCACTAACTAAAAGCCATTAAGTCTAGAAAAAATTCTACAAAATTTAAGAGAATTGGTCAAGTTTCTATCGTTTTACTTAGTTGTGATCTGGATAAAGTTTTGTCATAAAATTGCAATTAGTTGGGAGCAAAATTTAGAAAATATAAATTAAATTGATAAAAATGGAGTGCAGTTGTTAAAAAATGTAAGAGAAGTAATCTAAGCATATTTTAGGGCCAATTTCTCATCTCCTCCATAGCACTTTCTGCCACAGAATCTTACAAATAACAGAGTAAGGGCCGATTTCAAATTTTATCAATTTTTTGAATACGATTTAAAAAATGAGCATACAAATTTTTTATGCAACCTTTAAAAACAAAACTGATTTTCTCACCAGATACCATTTCAAGACCAGCACTCTAGGGCAGCAACATGATCAAATGTCGCAGTTTATACTGATAACTATGAAATTTATGGATGGTAATCTTGATAAAATTTTGTGATTTTCCATAAGAATATTTTCATCCAACTGCTATATGTTTCTTCTGAAATTTTCATACATTATAGAGGACAATACAAAATCAATTCGTATACAATTTCCTCATCAAATATCCTTGATGATATTAAATAAAATAAAATTGGTCTTAGTTCTGCCTCCAATAGAGCTGAATAACGATTTAAGGTTATAAAGAAAGACATTTTAATATTCCCAAAAAATATTGTGTTGGTTTGAGGGATCTGTTTTTTGTAAATAGTTAGTTTTGTTACGCTGGCTCAAGGTCCTGCCCGTTTACTTCTATTTTATATAATAATATAGAAGTCTCAACAAAGTTTTAACCTTTTACCGTTTGAGTCTTGTCTTTAGTATTTAGTTAAATTTACGAACTTCAACCATCGGTTCTACACAACAAAAATTTAAAAAAATTTGTTTTTGAATATTTTTGGTTGTCACCCTTTCTAATGGACAATGTCGGGTTTACTAGGCATATCGGCCCAAATCCTATCCATATTTCAAGTAGCTGACATGCCAGCTATGGCCATACGAATTTTGGAATTTTTTGAATGGGCAATTGGCCCAAAAAAGGCTTGTGTTGATTAATGATTAAAATCGTTATTTAAAATGCAGGGTTGGTACTAGAAGTATAAAAGAAATCGCTTAATTACATTCTGATTTTGTTCTTTGGAACTGCTTACATAAAATATGAATAGTGAGACCAACTATGCCCTTGTTAGGGGTTTTTTTTTTTTTTTTAATTTCTTTTAAAGATCGTAGCCAGATTCTCAGGCGCGTTCCTTTTTTAATCTGAAAAATTATAAGATCGGTTACTAGTTTTAGCAACGACTTGTTTTAAAGTTTTTCAGCAACTTTGACCTGCAAAATGACACAACATTTTACTTTTTTATCGATTTAACCACCTTCCACATTATTAAAAATCTGAATATATATGGGAGCTCATTACAGAGTTATGAAAATACCTACAAGTAATAAATTTGCGAGTTTATAACAAATTATGTTGAAAATTTCGCAGAATTATACAAGTTGCGGCTAGCCATATTCATATTCAGGAATACAATTGGACAATTGCAATATCTTTGTTTTTTTTTTTTACAAATTTCCGTTAGATAATTGGATGTATGCAGAACTCCTCTACTGATTCTGGATAATTGTTAAAACATTTTGCATATACCTAGCTTGTCGGAATTCTAGCCCAAATTGGGGAAAAATACCATTTAATATCATTCTGCTCGATTACACTGAATAATCGTATGAATATGGGATTTAGATCCTAGAAAATACATATTTCCTTTATATTCCGACCAGCTAGTGATGATCTCTAACACTGTGGATACTCTAAAACCAGATTTCTCGATTTAAAATAGATCAAACATAATTTTTTTAATATTTCAAAAAGATGTAGGTGCTTATATTTCACTATGCAAGTCGAAAAAAGAGCATGACCAACTTGAACGGGTTTCCCATAATTCGGTCTTCTCGTTAAATCTTAATAAAATATCGAAAATATTAATAAAATGTCAAAAATCTGAAAATGTATGAAATTAGAGGACATTTAAATCTATTTATTAAGAATTAACGAGAATTTGATATAATATTTTTTGGAATTTGAAAAAAATTAACTTTTTCAAAAACTAAAAATTTTTTTATGAAAACTCAAAAACTATTGATGCAGTTCGATTCCTAAGGCCCGAATTAGGCGAAACCAGTTTAAGTTGGTCATGACTTTTTTATTTTTTGAAAGAAACCTATTACAGTGTTTTTAGAAACAATATTATTTAAGTCACAAAGTATGCCCCACTTGGTCCGTGATCTCTGACCCATATTCCCCAGACGAGGGAACCCTTTAAAATTGCGTAGCAAAAGTTTCTATCATAGGCAACATTTAAGCACTCTTGTAAAAGTTGGTTGAAGTCAAAAGGTAAGGTGACAACTTTAAATTTATTTCAGACACTCAAAATCCGGCTCGAAGGACCAATGTTTAAGGTGTCGTGGATTCTCTTGATAAAGCTACTGCTTGGTTTTCAGTAAATTGTTTGCTTCTAAGGCAAAGGTCCTACTGGCAAATAATTTGCACAAATTTTAATAAACGAGAAGGCAAAGCTAACTTCGACTGTGCCGAAGTTTTAATACACTTGAAAAACTTTACTCTAACTGATTTAACCGGTAAAATATATATGGGAATATATCAGATATTTAAATTTTTTAAATCATTGATAATAAAAATTTGACACCATAAAAAAAACTTTTCTTAGTAAAACACATTTTCCGACCGATCGGTCCTATGGCAGCTATATGCTATAGTCATCCGATTTTGATAAATTTTTTCCAAATTATGTGAAAGCATAAAAAACTAATATATACCAAGATTGGGGAAGCTACGATAGAAAACAAAAAAGTTTTTCTCATTAGAAGTAGTTTTTTGACCGACCGTTTCTATGGCAGCTATATGCTATAGTGATCCGATTTTGATACATTTTTCCAGAATTATGTGGAAACATATAAAACTAATATATACTAAGATTGGTGACGCTACGATGGAAAAAAAAGTTTTTCCCACTAAAACTTATTTTTCGACCGATCGTTCCTATGGCAGCTATAAGATATAGTCATCCGATCCGGCCGGTTCCGACATATTAGTTGCGTGCAGTAAAAAGAAGACTCTGTGCAAAATTTCAGCTCGATAGCTTTAAAACTGAGGGACTAGTTCGCGTAGAAACAGACAGACAGACAGACAGACGGACGGACGGACAAACGGAATTGAACTCAGCTCGTCGTCCTGATCAAGAATATATATATAGTTTATGGGGTCGGAAATGAATATTTCTATGCGTTACAAACTTCTGGGCAAAATTAATATACACTTTTCAACAG